>CAUYRT010020416.1:0-162051 GCA_963574885.1 Lepilemur ruficaudatus
ACTCAGGAGGCTGAGGCAGAAGGATTGCTTGAGCCCAGGAGTTTGAGGTTGCTGTGAGCTAAGCTGACGCCATGGCACTCACTCTAGCCCGGGCAACAGAGTGAGACTCTGTCTCAAAAAAAAAAAAAAAAAAAAAAAAAAAAAAAAAGTCTTAAAATTAATTTTAGGTATAAATTAAAGACAACCACGTCAAAGTAAGTGGGAAGATTTGGGTATTTATAATACTGTAATAGTAGAATAATGATGGTTATTTTTTCACCTCACTTCTATGTTTGTGTTGTCATTCCACATTGACAGTTTAGGGACTTTACATGAATTTAAAGGATGCTGCCATTGCTGAAAACAATCTCGCCCTCCTTTTATGAAATTATATTTTATCTCAGGCATGATCACTTTATCAGCCTAAAGTGTGGTACAAATCATCTTCTGGAAGGGGGATTTGACCTTTGGAAAATAGTTAGGTGATTAGGCACAAAGACTAGTCCCTAATGTAGGTGATCAAATGGGATAAAGCTATTCTTCTTTTAAAAAGATGTAAGTGTCTGTATGTTTCTTCCATAGCTCACAACTGAGATGCTTGAAATTTAATTCAGATTGATTAGGTGCTCAATAAACATTTTAGCCAAAAAAAGTTGGCTGTTACTCTGAGTGAACTGGGAATGAATGAATAAATGAATTAAATGAGTATTGATTGAGTGCCTAATATGTGACAGGCACACTTCTAGAAGTTGAGTAACAGTTCTGAACAAAACTCTTTGCACTTTCGGTGTTTACATCAGCCTGGAGTGAGAGAAAGAGGAAACAAGATAAATAGTATAAGTAAAAATAATATAACAAGTAGATTAGGAGGAAGATAAGTGGGGAAGGAGAATAGGTCATGGTGGAAGAGAACTGCAATTTTAGATACCATGTCAAGGAAGGTCGCTCAGAGAAGAGGGTATTTGAGCCAGGGCATGGAGGAAGTGAGGGAGGGGGCCAAGCAGATTCTGGGGGCCAAGCATCCCATGTGGCAGCAGCTGGCACCTGGTGGGACTGTTGGCAGAACTCCTACTGTCTAGGCAGAAGGAAGGAAGGTGAGAAGAGTAGGAGGTGAGGAGGAAGCCGTGTGGGCCAATGAAAGGACTTTTGCTTTTACTCTGAGTCAATCAGGAAGCCTTTGGAAGAATTTTAATAGATGAGTATTGTTATCTCATTTATTCTTTAAAAGGATCGCTGTGTCTGCCTTGCTGAAAATACACTGCAGGTAGGCAAAAGGAAAAGAAGTGAGGCCAGTTCTAAAGCTATTGCAATAGTTCTGGTACAGATGATGGTGTACTAGACTAGTGGCACGTGTCAGACAGGGCCCCCACGGCAGAGGGTATACTTAAATTTTGGTATTTCAAAGAAAGAATTTTGTTTGTTCATCTGTTTGTTGTATAAAGGAGTTAGTTACAAAGTGTGGGTGGAGAATAGAGGAACCACAAAGTATGGTGTAATAACACAGGGTGAGTAATGCTTAGGCTGAAAGGAATAAGGGAAGAAAAGAGTTGTAGAACCTGACAGAAGGAGAAAGTTGTATAGAGAATGTCTCCTTGCTAGGAGGAGGAACACAGACATCCTGGGCTGACCTCACAGAGTGAGCCAGAACAATAGACACCAGGACTTCACGTTCCTCCTTCCGTCCCATCTCCTGTCAAGATCAAGGCTCTACATTAGCTAAAACCAACCAGGGACCGGAGAATAAGGAGCTATTGATGTTTTTACAAGGTCTTTCTACTGGGAAAGAGAGCATGCTGATCTGGAGAGACAAATAAAGTTATCCAACATGGTCTGCTCCTCTTGCCCTCAGCTTTTTCTGTTTTCTTTCTTCTGGGTGAAAAGTTTGGGTCTTCAACCCAGGCAATGCTGGAAATCCCATCAGACACCATGTCACTGTGGATGTTGTTGAGGCAGTAATCCTCCTACTACCATCTAAGCTATAACCACCACTCACATTCTTTATATGAGGTGGTGGGGAAATAGAGGTGAACAAAAATTAAATAGCATAAAACACAGCTACTACAGTCTTTGCTTCTATACTTGATCATGAGCCCAAACTGGCAATCATGATTGCCTTCTACAAATCATTGCACATTTCCCTTACCCTTGCAGTACCAGGCATACAGTCAGTGTTCTTTACAAGGTAGGATGATCAAAAATTTCATTTGTGTAAGATATTAGCCCTTGGTGGTCTTGTCTTTTTTGGGTTGCCACAAATTTCCACTGGTCAAGGCCTTTTGGCCAAAGAAGTACTAACAGGCACCCCAGTGAATGCATGTGTCCCTAAAACAATCCTCTTCCCCTCATTGTATAGCAGCAACTCATTTCCCTTCAGGTGATTAGAACAATCATCTTGGCTAGTACAGGGGCTCTTTTCTCTGTCTGTTGGCTCGGTGGTACAAGGAATCAAATTACCAGAGTGAAGTCTCAGTTTCCAAATTATTGAATCCTTGATCTTTGCTTTTCCTAGTAGAAGCACTCCTCTCTTGGATCCCAGGACCTCCAAGCGTAGTGAACTTAGGTTGTGGCAATGACAACAAAAGAATTTTCTTAAGTAAGTTATTGACATAATAGTGAGCAGGATCATTCTACCACTTTGCAGATGTGTACATTCATGCTCAGTTAAAAAAAAAAGTATTGGCCACATACTTAAGATAAATACTCTATAATATAGCACCCAATATTCCAGGGTGTTGACTTTTAGCTGGGTTTGTTATTGGTCTATCAGCTGGCCATTCTGTGCTTCTGTGAAGCCAACTAGTTTTGGGTGATGGGCCAGGTGGTGATTGTATGAATGTGAACACATTGACTCATTACGTTTGGTGTAAAATGAATCCCCTTATTGGAGACACTGTTGTAGGGATACCATAGCAATGGATAAGGCATTCTCTAATTCCCAAAACACTTGTGCTTGCAGAAGCACTGTGGGCAGGGAAGTCAAGTTTATATTCTGAATATACGTCTATCTTTTTGAGGCTGTCTCTTTCCTCAGTGTAATCAACTGCCACCAGAAGGCTGACTGAGGTCTGAAGGGAATAGTGCAATATTAAATTATCAGCATTTGCCTCTGCTGTTGGTTACATTCAGCATTGATGGTAGAAAGATCAGCTTTAGTGAGAGGAAAAACCACACTGTTGATTCATAGCTCCTGTATCCACTTTGCATTACATATGGACCTACTAGCAATCCCAAAGCAGCATTTCAAATAGAAAATAGTTATCAGTGAAGGAGAGCATATCCTCACTCCAACACTCTAGACATCTGTAGGAGATTCTCTATTTGCGGCTTATCAGAGGATCCATCCAGCAACTCTCTTGACCACAGACAAATCAATTGTTATTAATTTTGCTGGATCATAGGCTCAAGTGATAGGAAAGCTTATACCAAAGCCACCACCACCTACAGAACATTTTTTATACTCTGAGTCCCATTCTAACTTGACAGTCTTATAGCTTATCAAGTAAATGGTTCAGACTAGCACACCCAAATGTGTGTGCTTCAAAACTCCAAAGAGATCTCTCAAGTATTGAGTCTCTTTCTTTGAGATGAGTGGTGTAAGTTGCAGAATTTTGACTCTTACTTTAGAAGGAACAGCGTGGCATGACCCACATTGCTGGACCCCTACAAACCCCAATGTGACTGGTTGTTGAACTGCAGCTTATCTCTCACAATCTGGAATGCATATGCCTTACTAAGGTATCTAAGGAACATTATATTTCATTCTTGCCAGGGCCAATTAACATAATGTCATCAATGAATTGGACTAGCGTGGTATTTGGGATTTCAAGTTGATCATGTTCCCTAGAGATTATATCATGTAGAGAACAGTAGTGTTGTCTTAGCCTTAGGAAAAAGGTTTTCTTTCTTTAATTGGAAAGAGAAGGAAATATTTATGAGGTAAATAGCTGTGCAACAGGTGCCAGACTTTGTTTTGATTTGATACAGTAAAGATTAACTATTCTGTATCTATGGTTATCATATGTTTTTGATAATTTACTGTCATTATACATGAGTCAACTGTTTGTTGTTATTGTCATTGTTGTTTTAACAAGCCAAAGAGGTGAATTAAAAGTATTCAGAACAAATTATTGCCTCTGTATTCCTCAGCATTGATGGTGGCATACCTCTGCAATTTGCTCAAGAATATGAAAAATAGTTTGGTTTATTCTTTTGCCTCTTTTGATATGGAAATTCAGTGGAATTTGGAATTTCAAGATTCTTAGCCTTATCTATACCAAATATCCCCATACCGTATCTTAGGGTTTCAATTCTTTCCCAATATTTGCCTATGTTAGCATGAGACTTGGTTGGGTAGACTATTTATTATAAAAAGCACTGCAACTCTGCAACCTTTGTAACCCCCCAGCCATATTTGATTTGTGACCATAGAAGATAAAGAACTCTTTCCAATCTGCCATAAAGGTCTTCTGATTCTCTATGTTTCCTTAATTTTGTGCGCACAGTTTTAAGTTTTTTTCTTCCTCGTGTTTATTTTCTAGGACAATAATAAGAAAGGTGATCTCACAATTCTTACAGTCACTAATATTGCCACAGTGACGAAGTACTATAGCCACTTGGTGTCCCAGTGCCTTGCCTTACACTTGTACTGCATCCCATGCTGAGTGAAGTAATCATGCTACCATCACTTGTTCTGGATATTCCTAGCCCCATTTCCTTCTTTGATATATGTGCAACCCAATCACAGAGTCTCACTTTAAGGGTCAGTTTCTTGGGGCTACTTTTAGTAGCAATTACTGTCATTCAGATTCTCAATCAGGAAACAGGTGCCATATTCATATTAGCATTATGAAAGGAAGGTTTATTTAAAAAATGACTATTTACAAAGGTATAGCTGGGGTACTGGGGATCTATAAGGGATAGTGTGATAATCTAATCCACCTCTAGGCCAGGTGGGACTGGGGGTAGGATTTCCTAGAATCTAGAAGGAAGAAGTTGCATTTAATAGACTGACTTGTGAGGAACAGGAACTTGCAGTAGAGACACACCAGCCTAAGAAGAAGGCATGATGGGACCAAGGGATATAGCTTCTCTGAATTCACTCTCCCCATCCCCTCAAGCCCTTGTCAGAACTTCTCACCATTGAACCTAACTGGAAGATAAAAGGCAAGGGAGCCAATTTAGAGAACAGGATGGGAAGGGAGAAGAGGGTCGAGTAGAAGACGTCAGGATCTGCGGTAGTGATAGACATGATAAGAACTATTTGGATTCTCTTAATTTGAAGGAATAGCCAATAGATGTTGCTGACAGGTTAAATATTGGCTATGAGAGAAATAGAGAAGTCAAGGATGACTGCAGGGTTTTTGTTTTGTTTTTAATATGAACAGCTGGAAAGGTGGAATGGATATTTACTGAAATGGAGAAGAATGTGAAAGGGGTAAGTTTGGGTGGGGAAAAATATAGATGTTTAATTTTTGGATATATTAAATTCAAATGCCTATTTGATATCCAATGGAGAAGTTTGGTAGGATGTTTTATCTATGAGCTTAGAGTTCTGGGGAGAGGTCAAGGCTTAGAAATACTTAAAGCTATGAGAGTTGATGATATCACCAAGAAAGTGAATATACTAGAGGAAAGTCGTAAGAACTGAGTCCAAGCACTGCAATAATTAGGCAGATGAGGAGGAACCAGAAGTTCTGAGTGGAAGGACTGTCGGGTAGGAGACAGCCAGGTGAGTTTGATATCCTAAAAGCCAAGAGTAGATGTTTCAAAAAGGAGAATAATCAAGTGCTGCTGACTGAATTAGATGAGAATTAACTATTTTATTTAGCAAAATTGAGGTCATTAATAACACTTTTAGTAGAGTCGGAGGAATAAAAGCTTGAATGGAGTGGATTCAGGACAGAAAGAAAAAATAGTATGGCTATAAATATCTCTTTCTAGAAGATTTTCTGTTAAAGAGAAGGAGAAAAAAGAGGTTTTTCTGGGAGAGGAAAGTGATATCAATAGCCAGTTTTGTTTTGTAATGATGGGAGATGCTAAGAGCCTGATTACATGTTAATAGGAATGATCCAAAAAAGAGGAACAATTGATGATATAGAAGAGGGAAGGATGAATTGCTGGAACAGTGTCCTCTAGTAGGTGCAAATGGAAGAGCTGGCGTTAGCTAGGTACCTGGTAGTTCACTGAAGCACTGGTAGAGAAAATAGACTCTGTGTGCTCATGGGCAGGTAGGAGTGTAGATGCAGAGGTGAGAGCTTGTGGGGTCTAACCTGATTGCTTCTATAATGCCCATGATAGGATCAAGGTTATCTGCTAACAGAGAAGATGGCAGAGGAAGTGTTGGATGTTTGAGGAGCAGGGAGAAGAGTGGGAGAGTGAATGGACTAGAAAAATACAATGTATTTGCTGAGTGGCATTGAGGCACCACATATGTTTACTCATCACTGAAGTAAGAATAGTCAGTATAGGCTTGTATTTTCTCCATCTACATTCAGTTGTGCAGGTGCAGGCATGGGAGTAGACCGATAATCGGATTTAATGAAGATTGCAGTTTCGCCAGCAAGTTGATTAATTTTAATATAATGTCAGGTATTTCAAGTCATACAATTAAATTCAATTAACATTTTCATATGCCAATACCATTAAGAAACCAGAAGACCATATTAAGGCACATTTTATGATATAATGATAAAAAGGAAAATTCATTTATTTTTTTTTGCTTTGATTATTATATTGGGATCTTTAGTTGTCATTTCTCACTAAGTTAGAGAAGAATTATGCTTAGAAAAAGTGAGATAATTCTGTCTATTCTGCATTTAGACCATTAAGTTTATATGTTAGCTTCTATTTTAAAAAATGAGATGTCAGTTCCACATTATATAAGTGGAATGGATGAGTGGACATCTGCCCTCCAGCGTGGTTTCAGGGACACGCAATACTTCCCTTGCTCTAGAGATCAGCCAGGTGACTAAATTTCCTGCCATCATTTCACTTTTAGAATCAAGGCATAACCTCATGGAAGACATTTAAGATGGCATCTGTTACTTGCAAGGGATGCTGCAGAACCCATTGGTCCCAGTCATCATTCTTGGTTGGTTTATTTTATATTAACACAAAAGAAAGTGGAGCACTGAGTCCATAGCACACACGTCTGGCGAGTTCTGATCTAAGGTAGGAAGCTGAGAATGAACTTGTCTAGTAGGCCATATCTAGGTCAAATCCCACAACCCCGAGGCCATGGCCACCTGGGTTGTATCTCTCAAGCAGGGAAAAGGGCAAGGGACAAAGTGTAAAGAACACTTGAGGATAAACTGAAGATTTACTTCACCGGTTTCACCATGCTTCTAAAACCTGGCTCTAAGAACCGGCATCTGATCTAAAATCATCAGTTTTCTGAAAGATAAGTTTATCTTCCCTATCAGAATAGCTAATAACACAATATTTATTTTTTTTTCCTTACTGTGTTTTGGGCAGTATGTTAAGTCTAGGGCATTTGATTTGGTTTCTTCAAGCCTAACAATAACAATTTGAGGTTACTGCTTTATAGGTGAGGACATTGAAGCTTAGAATGTTTAAATAACTTACCCAAAGTCCTAAAACTAGAGGATGGTATATACAGACAGAAATTTAGAAAATATCTACCTAACTCCTTATAATAACAAATACATGAGAGCAGGCATCCCCCTTGTATCTCTGTATCCTTTAAAGTGCCTTGTGCACAATTGACCACTGATAAATGTTTATTTAATTCAGTGGAGGGAACTTCTCTACCTTGGGCTGAGAGTTATACCGTAAACACAAGGTAAAGTGAAACACCGAGATGCTTTGCATGGATAATGAACACTAACATTAAGACCAAACCAAAACCTCATCATATTTTCTTTAAGTTAGTCTGATAGCTGAGGCCAAAATGCTTTCTGACATGAAACAGCACAAATTGCCTTCAGGCCTCTTATAATGCATATTTTTCAGTTGTATGTTTTCTACAAACATGCAGGTGTATTTTTGTTGTTGAGATTATTTCAGAAGCTTTGCCTGGCAAATCCAGCATGTTCGTATTCTCCAAGGCATTCCTGTGAATATGAGGGCCATCCCAAGCAATATGAGATATCTGGCTATGTTCTGATAACTCTGTTTTCCACTGTAACTAATTCCATTTTACTTGCCAACTACTTCAGACATAGGCTCGAGGGGAAAAGAAGATTCAGGGGTGGGGATGTATTTTAAAGGATATTGAATAAGACTTGTTTTTGTAATTGGGAAATACAGAGCATTGCTCTGGGAATCTGCCTATGTTGCAGAAGAGCTGGCTCGGGTGAAGTCTTGTAAATGGCTCTCCTTTCTACATCTATTCAATTCAAAGGTTTCTGGGTAGAATCTATGGAAGGAAATTCATGCAGGAAAGAGGGTGGAGACGGAAAAAAAAAGTTCATGCTTAAGTCACAGTCTATGGATAAGAAAGAATTTGAATATTAATGCACAACCTTGAGAATTAGATACTCTGTCCAACAACCTCACAAGCTGACAGCTGGCTGGGGGCTGATAAGGAATGCTGGGTGGGGGTGAGTCCTGGGAGGGCCTAGTTCCCAGGGAAGACTCTCCTCCCTGGCTGGCATTCGAAAGAATTACAAAGCATGATTCAGAATCTAATTTTGTCAGCTGGTGATTGGCTCCCATGAGGCCTGGCCTCACAATGTGTTCTATTAAGTAATGGGAATTGGGTTGTGCTCTTTTTCTCTGCTTCGTGTCTGCCACCCATTTGCCTTCCCAGTGCTTCCCAGGTCTCCAGTGTAAACGTAGGTGTGCTTGTTTGCATTCACACTCTGAAAGGCACTTCTGAGTGTCTTCACAATGCACAGATGCTAAGCACACAGACGGATGCCAACACCACATTGATCTTTACATTAAATTAAATTAAATTAAATTTGTTTTACTCTTGGACTGCACTGGGAATCCTAATATCACCTTGGCAGGATGGGCAAAGTCCAGATGGCGAAAGGGACAGTTTAAATCAAACCCCTCCACTTCCTAACCCGTATTTGGTGGCTTTATGCAAGAGAAGCTTCTAGGATGAGTACAAGAGTCAACCTCTGTGCAGAGATATCAAATAAACACACCATGTGAGAAATCAGTTAGCTTTTGTTAACTTCACAGAAATAGAACTGAATGTAAATTGGCTCTCCAACTCACATTTTTTGGTAGACAAATGCTTGATACTTGTCGAAGTATCTGTTTTCCCTTTACAATATGATTTGTATCATCAGTGATGAAACTCATTTTAAAGGTAGTAATTTGCACATCTACAAAAGGTGTCATTATGTGTTCAGAGGACCATACGCTATAGGTTTTATTATTTCCTTATGTAACCAGACAGGAGTTAGTTCTCAAAGAGTTATGTAACAGGACCATTCTCCCTCCATTTTAAGACTTTGAGAATTTTGTTATTCTCTCTGGGTTCCAGAACATACAAAAAATATAATTAATGAGTAAGGGTAATATGTTCATTTGCACAGAAAATTTTAAGCTCAAAAAACATTTTCTAAGAATATTTTTCTCAAAACTAAGTTACAGGATCCATTCTTTCTCACTGAAACCATTTCCCTAAAAGATTTTAGAGACCCCTGATAAAAAGTTGAACCATTTTAGTTCTGTGCGGTTTTTTTTGTTTGTTTGTTTTTGTTTTTTATCTTCAAGCTATGCCTGTTTTGGATAGAAAAGCCAGTCTCTTGTTGAAGAAAAGGTCCTATATACTATATCAGAATACCCGAGTTCTATTTTTGTTCTGGCATGAACTAGCCATAGCAATTTGACTTAGTCACTTTCTGGACCAATTTTCTCATTTGTAAGAATGAGAGAATTGGCTAGTTCAGAAGGCAAACACTTTTGGCTGAGAGGCAACTTCCAGATGTGTTTCCTATGGCAAGTGGAGTCATTTTTAAAATCTATATTTAAATTCCCTTATAGACATGCATTTCTCAGTTATCCACAGTCCTTACCACTTCTTATTACTCCTTATTACCCTGTTTATATGTATGTATGCATGCACTTGTGTATCAGTCAGACTTTGCTATGTAACAAAGAACCCCAAAACTTAATGGCTTAAGCTTAGGCTTAACGGATAAAGCACAACTATTTCCCCAGCCCAACATCCTAAGGTCAATGATTTGATCAGCTTAGTTAGGCAAGTCTGTTGATCTTGCCTGTCTCACCCACCCATCTCTGGTTAACTACCATTTAGTAAAGTGGCTCTGTTTCTGTGATTTGGCTGCCTGTAACCTGGGGCAGCAGGTATTTCTGAGCCAACTCATCATCAGTTCAGCAGGCAAATTTGAACTTCACATGGCAGCCTCTGGGTTTCCTGGGGACAGAAACAGAAGCTGCAAGGCCCTTGTGCCCTGGGCTCAGCACTCATTCAGCATCACTTCTGTCATATTCTGCTATCCAAAGCAAGGGACAGAAACCCACTCAGAGTCAAGCAGTGGGGAAATAGACTCCAACTCTTGAAGAGAGAAACTGCAAAGTATTTTGACCATATTTGAAATCTCCTACAACTATAGCAAGTAATTAATCTTGCAAACTATAGACTACATGGTCTTCAATTTATTCCCAGACAAAATGTGAGGAAAATTACAAGCAAAACAAATACAATGGACACACATATACTAAGTGCATATTCATAGTGCTCAGCAAGTTGCTTCAAAATAAAATCATTTTAGAGCAGTATCGATAAGTACATGCTCCATTAAACCACAAGTCCCCAGATGTTTGGGGATTTCTGCCCTTGGTGACCAGACATTTGTGCCACAAACTATTGGCAGCTTCTGAACTTGGTTATGCCCTCGTCGTAATACGAAGCCACTGCTTCAGTGATGGTCAACATTGGGGATGGGAATTTTGACTGAGACAGTATAAGCTTCCAACTCTGTCCCCGTATGTCCCTGAAGACAAAACATATTCTGAATCACTTTTGAGGTTTGGAATTCAGTTTCCAGAATCCCCGAATTGACTTTTTCCCAGAATGCTCTTAGTTTGAAATGGTGATTTGGGGGAAATGACCTTCAGATTGGAAAGCTGACTAACCATCTTTCATGCACAACGTGATATGAAGGAAAGGCTGTCCCACTATAAAATACAAATATAATAAACCCCGTTTTATAAGGCACAGACTCGATATACTGTAGGCTCAGTCATAACCTTATGTTACAGATTTCTAATCTCTATAACTTCTCTAACTGTGAAAGTTATAGACATAGATTGATAATGCAGCACACATTCATTAGTCGAGCATGTACTAAGTCCAAAACACTGTTCTAAATGCTGTAATGACTGGAAATAGGTATGAGAAAATGTCCTCTCTCTCAAAGTGCTTACAGGCTACTGTTACCCACAGTAGTCACTCTGGCACTGGAGCTGTTCAGATTGTGAGCCCCAGTGAAAGAATTTCTCTCAACATGACAGGAAAACCAATAATAAGTTTTATCCTGTCACAAGTATTTTAACTGCATCTAATAAATAGGGAAACGTCTTGTTGCATCACTTTATTTTGCATCTAAGATGGAAAGACCTACAGATAGATCGTGGCTTAAACTGTTTTCCTTTAGTAAGGTGGTAAGGCAAAACTCACGGGAAAAGATTATTCAGCCATAATATTTGATTAACAATGCTGGGTTTCAAGTTCAAAGGGAAGCGTGTCCATTCCTCTTATGGAAAGGAGGTATACATCTGTATTTCCCTCAATACTGTGTCAGCAGAAAGAAAGAGAAGGAATTCAATCCCTCCAAATGTTTGAGCACATGAGGAGACTAGGGAAATAGCTGATGCTCTGTGAGGGATAATTTCAGGAAAAAAAAAAACCAAATAATTTAACAGAAAACAAATAGACAAAGGATATGAGAAACAACACACAGAAGAGCGAATCCAAATGACCAACTAGTGTTTGAAATGTTCACACTTATTAGTAGCTACTGCTATGCAAATTAAAGCACAATTAAATATTACTTTATATAACCCTTAGACTGGCAACAATTAAACAACATTATCACTGGTTATAGGTAGTCACAGAATCTCTAGAGGTGAGGTTCAGGAAACTGTGGGTTTTAACGAACTTTCCAGATGTTTATGATATGTGTGGAACTTGGAGAACCACTGCTCTCATACAGGCATATAAATTGTTTCGGGCTTTTTTGAAAGCAACTTGACAAAACCTAATGAAATTAGAAATTTCATTAAAATAAGAATAAGAATACCTAGCATTTCCAATTCTCAGGATCTCTTTCATAGGAAGAAGAACAAGCAAATTAAGGTATTACAGCTTTGTCATGAAGGTAAAACCCTAAAAACAGATGTAGGCACAACAGAATTGTTGAAGGAATATATTTAATATTAAGAGAAAAGACTTAAATTATGAATTAGTTGTACTCTGGAAGAGTTTTCAATAATTTTTTTTTCCCATGGAGAAAAGCAAGATGCACAGAAATCTGTCAGTATGATGTAATTTTGCTAAAGCATCAATAAAAATTACAACTTTGTGATACGTAAGCAGGAGAGAAAAAGAGAAGGCAAAAAGCAAAGAGAATAGGAAAAAGAAAGTAATTAAGAAGACCGTGTAACATAAAAACAAAGAAACCAAATGAAATAACAGGAAAAAAAACATTTAGCGGAATTGGGTGACTTGGGCAATGACATGCAGTTATTAAGCAACAAAGCTGGAATAGGAAGACAAATTCTGTTATTTCAAACTCATCTCTATTACCACGATCCCCATTATGTCTCATTCAAAGGTTAAGTCCTGGAAGAAGTGTTTAATTCTGGTCCAATTTTGTATTCATTTATAGCAGCTGGCACTTCATAGCTACTCATTAAACGTTTGTATTAAACATTTGTTTAAAGAATGGAGAGAAGAATAGGCAATGTAAGTGTGTTTCAAAAGGGCAGGCCAGCCACGTTGTGTTCATTTACTCACCTGGCAGGAAATGTCCCAAAGATTCTTTTCTGTTTCCTCAATCAAATTCAAACCACTTTGCTTGACATTAAAAGTGCTCAAAAGTTGAGGATGATCAATGGGTACAAATGTACAATTAGACAGAAGAAATAAGACAGTGTTAGATCAGTAGGGTGACTATAGTTAACAATAATTTACTGTACGTTTTGAAATAGCTATAACAGAATAAGTCAAATATTCCTAGCATAAAGAAAAGATAAATATTGAAGGTGATGGATATCCCAATTACCCTATTTGGATATTTACACATTCTATGAATATATCAAAATATCACATGCACCCCAAAATATGTGCATCTGTTATGTATCAATAAGAAAAGTGTTCAAAAGTTAATTCAAACTCACCAATCCATGCTTATTCCTTATTTTTTTTTTTAACATGTCTCCTGCAATCTAGCTATTCCTGCTCTCACTGAAGCACATTTCTCAACAACCCCTCCAAGCCTTTTCCTGGAAACGTCTTTCTCTTCTCCTCTTTGCTCCACCCTACCTGTGTTTCAAGGCCTAGGTTCTCATCTCTCTCTCCCATAACATTTTCTCTGAACAGTTCTTAGTTACTTACATTTCCATGCATTTATGTTGTACTCTTACCTACATTATCAAGCCCCTGTGGCCAGGGACTATAAGCTGCTTTGCCCACCCCATAGGACATTTTGCAATTCTTTGCACATAATAGGAGTTTAATAAATGTCTGTCCATGGTTGAAGTTTTTGTTCTATGTAACCAGGAATATTTGCCACTTGTCAATGGCAGCCTTCACGTTGCTTGTTTTGATAGTATCTGAAGGTCAGTTACCCTGAATGGAATTAATTACAGTCTTTCTGTGATTCTATTTCTCTTTCTGTATTTTCTATCCCGGTTACTGACACTATTATTAATTCAACTGTCCAACCCAAATACCTCCCATATTTGATCCCTTATTATTTTAACTTCCCACACTTAATTGGCTGCTAAGTTTAATTGATCTTTCCACTGCCACACACTGCCAATGGATGTGTTCCTTTCCTTCCATTCCCACTGCCAATGTCCTTGTTCATGCCCTTGAGCTCCCTGTTGCTAGGGAAGCAGCTTTCTAACCGATACCTCCATATTCTCACTTTCTAATCCTTCCTTCAGAAGGTTACAGGAGTTAACCTCAGCAAGTGTCACTTTCTGTCCCCCAAACCATTAAGAATAAAAAGTAAGTGTCGTGGCATGGCATTTAAAGGCCTTTTCCATTGGTTTCCCTTATAACATTTCTGCCTCACCTTGTGCCTTCCCTCCCGGACATACGGTGCTATGAACTTGCACACATTCTTGCCTTTCCTCGTGCTAGTCTCTCACCTTGAAATGCCTTCCCCTTTTCTCTACTCATCTAAACTCTACGAAACATGACAATGTATTAGATATTATCATTGTTACTACTAAAGGCTGACTTTGAATGATTATTTTTTTGGTGAAGTTTCTCTTACTTTTCCCCATGAATATCAATGGGTCTTTCCTCTATTCTCTATACTTATTACTGAGTCTCCATTACATATTTTTAATTTTTTAATACTATGGTTAGCTGTTTGGCTATCTTTTTCTTCCTACTCAATCATGAGGTCCTTGAGAAGAGGGACGGTGATAAACTCATTGCATATTCATTCTCAAAGCATCTAGCCCATATGTGGCACTTAGTAACTACTCTTTGTTTACTGGATCCGTGAATGAATGGTTTCTCTCATTTAAGTGTGTTGAGAAATTGTTATACTAAATGCTTTTATATGGCCCTGTTTATATCCTTCAGCCACCAATAGCAAGTATGTGTTTAATGCACGATTTATTTTTTGTAATTTATATTTTTATTAGAGCAATGCATGTACAATGATGAAAACACTTAAAAAAAATAGTTAATAAAGAAAAATTCCAGGTCCCTACTTGTTATTCACATTGTTTTTCCAACTCTTTTAATGTTTTTTTCCCTTTTTAAACTCTGTATTTCTAAATAATATGTGTATGCTGAAATTTATCAGTTTATCACTTGTAGACATTATCTATTGATTTGCAGTAATATTTGGTTGGTTAGTATTTACCTCTGTCCAGTAGAGAGGACCATGATCTGAGGCCAAGCAACAGAGTTTTGTCTACACGAGCCAGTTGACTGTCAAAGGAATTCAGCCTGTCACTTGTCCTGTGTTGGCTCTCCTACTCTGAACCACTCAGCTAACAGACTTTTTAGATTAACTGTTATGACCATTGGCCCAAGTCTTGAGGTTTTCTGTAGAGTTCACTGTAATACCTTGTTTTTCTATTAATATCAAAGTTTCAGTTGATGCCTATGTTAAAATATTGACCTAAAATTAATTTCTTATATTTGCATTTATTAACACATTGACTGCCACATTCTAGAACAAACATTTCTTTGCTTGGGGCCATGGAGTTTTATTATGAAAATATAATAAAACTTTGAAAACAAAATGATCTTTTCTAATTTAATGAAAAATTTATTTTTGATTGTTTTCTGTGCATTAGTTATATGCAAATTCAAAAATAGTTCTCCCAAGGTGAAGAGACATGTGAGTTACACATGCTTTGAGGCCCTGGGCTCAAACTAGCATGAGTTAAATACAACTCACATGGCAGTTAATGTGCTAAATGCATCAATCTTGTATCAAAACCTTGGCAATGACTATGGACAGTCATTTATGTAACTCCATGCCTTGACTAGTGATGTGGGATTTCACTTGGGGCCTCAGGAGTCCTTCAGCACACTGAGTTTTGGAAAATACAAGTGCCATTTATAGTTTGAACATACATGAAAATACAAATAATGTACATGTATATCTGTGGTGAACAGTTCTTCCTTTGAAACTTCTCAGCAAAGCATTATAGCAATATAATTATCAGGCTAAATTAAACCTAAATTTCAGAGCAATTCAGTACATCTCCAAAAGAAGGCTTGTGAAGGTTAGTTTTTGTTTATCTTTCATCATCTGGATACATCTTCATGCCTCAAGGGGACATGGTGTCAGACATAAACTGTGTTTGTCCTAGGCATGTTCATTTAGTCAGAAGAGGTCAATCAAAGGCTATAAGATGTCCAAAACATTCTGTTCTATACATTGGCCAAGAATGTACCACAAAGATAGAGATAAGGCAAAGAAAGCAAAACACACATGGTCTATTTCTAGATGCTCTATGCTTAGGAAGAACTAAACAAGTTTTAATTGTTAGCATACAGAGCCAGGTAATGCTTCGTATCACCATGTGAACAGATTATTAACAGTGGTGTTGTCATCAGTAGCATCATAATTGTGTCTGAGCCATGTGTGTGAAACCTCTATGTGACTCAGAGTGATATCATCAGTGTGGGCCAGGGGGTACTGGCAAAGACAAAGGCTGAGTCCAGCAGTGGAAGTGCCAAAGAAAGTTGGCTTTTGAGTCAACATTAATCTCTACAGGATCTGAACTAGGGAAAGCCCAGAGTGTCTTATGGCCAAAGCCAAACAAATCAAATTTTGAAGAGCATGAAATCTTTATTAAATAAAGGGACTTCTATGCAAATTTTGAATGAAGAACAACAAAAGCAATGAAATAGAATAGTGCTCCATCTCCCAACATAGTTTCAAAAGTAAAGTGAGTGAAGTGGTTTCTGGGTTTCTTCACTAGGTATGGTTTTAGAGTGTGATATTTTTTATCTGGCATGTCTTTGTCTATTACTTTCTTTGTGGGCTGTTGAACTGAATAGAGGCAGACATTACTCAGAATGAGGATGGAGACTGTCTGTTTTCTAGTAACAAAGCTTTATTTTAAATGTCTACTTTGCCCCCTTCTTTGGGTAATGATGCAATAAAAAAAAAAATCTTACAATGTTTATCGGCAGACTATAATGTCTTATAGATCTAGAGAGAGATTCAGATCCCTCAAGCACTGGTTAAAAAGACAGGAGCTAGAAGATCCCTTGCAAAAGATGGGTTGTGAACAATGGACTTAATTTTCTGATACCTTACACTGCCATGGAAAGTTATTTCATTCAGAATTAGAACACTGAAACTACTCCAAATCATTATTTTTCATTCAAAAAAATCACATTTCATAAAAAGTGCTTTTTTGCTATAAATTGCATGCAGAAAAGAGTTCATGACTAGCCTATTTTATCAAGTTAATATCTTTGTTTTTATAATACATATTTATATCAAATGGCATTCCTACATTTAGCCAGAACAAAATAATTCAGTTAATTTTGAATATTACTCCCCACATGTTTACGTGGAAAAGAATGAAAATGCTCTACTGGGAAACAAAAGACAATTTATTTTGCTTGCACCTGGAATCTTATGTGAATCATAGAAGAATATTAATTTGGCTCATATATAAGGATTTCCTCTGCATTAAATGGGAAATGACTTATCTCTATACCTTTTCAGTCTTATTACCATCAAGTATGATAGCTTATTTTTCCCTGATGTCTTCTCTAAATGAAATTTTAGTAAGGGATTCTGATGTCCAGCATGATGTAATATCGAGTGCTGAGTCATAAATCAAGAGACCAGCATTAGGGGTTCAACTTGGCTATGCATTTGCAGTGTGGTTTTAGGTCTAATCACATAATCTTTATGGGCGACATTATCTGCACCTACAGGAATCTACAGGGGATTGAAAACAATGGTGTCTTAGGCTCCCCTTGGCATCAGCATTAGGTAAAAGCCTTTGGCCACACTGGGTATGCATTTTACCTTGGCCATCAGAAGTTTGCCCTCGGCCTACCTCACAACAGTAATATGTAAGGGAAGACTTCATATGACATTTTCCTTCCCTGGAGTCAAACTGTTTTCAAATTCACTTGCAGCTGGGAATGAAGAGCTTACCCAACAGGGGCATATGTTTTCTATTTGAAAAACAGATCTGCAGAGGCCATTCTAATCAGGCTCATGCACCTTCCTTTGAACTTGACAGCTCTGTAAACAAAACAATACCTCCAAACTATTGCAAACACCAGCATGAGCTGCCATCCTTGATAAGTTAGTGTGTGAATCTCTCTTTCCTTTTTGCTTTTATTGGAAGTGACATATAATATTTCTGCTTTAAATTAAATCTGGCCCACATGGAGTTCTTTTACACAGAAAATGCGAGAACATGGGTTGTTGGCAGATGTAAAGTAAATATAGAACCTCTGGTGGAGTTTGGGTGCTATGAAGCTTATTCGGTGCCACAGACCAGCAATGAGTACATTGTTCACAAGTGGTGAGGCTACGATCAAGCAGTAGCGAGTCCTCCAAAAGATGTAGTATTAAAATTTATGCTAATAACTCTATTGCCAATTTTATTCATGCCCACATATCTATCTAATTATACTAACTTTTACGGACTATTTCACTTCTTTCCATCTCTCTTTTCAGTTGCTATGGAAAGAATTGGCTCATTAGTCTGGGTGGGGCAAGAAATGATGACAATCAGTCTTGAGTTTGAAATGTATTCTGGGGTCTGAAAAAAAATGGGGTCTGAATGAATTCTGAGCTCAGTTGAGTATATTCAGCAGTTGAAGTGAAACAATACTAACCCAAATCACATGAATTGGCAGAGATAAGAACAAGTTAGCCCTTTGTGGGGCAACAGACTCATTACCCGTGGCAGTGAAAATATGACTAGTTGTATTTTGTTCAAAACGTAGTAGACTATGTAATGGCATTACAAGTTGAAACATAACTTGATTATGGATGTACAGTTTTGAGTCCGTATGGGCTGTCTTCAAACCTTCTTAGTTTACATTTCCTGCTCACTTATGTGATAGTGATCCAACAAGGAATTAATGAGGACCTATTATGTGTTAGGCACCTTTTTAGTTGTTGGGGATATAAATATAGCTCAAAATAGACAGGAATTCTAGGAGCTCTAGAGTTTAGGTATTGTGTATCATCTATTGGTTGCCAGGTAATAACTGTAATTTGACCTCCGAGTTCTTTGTGGGGGACATCTTAATGACGTCACTATTACATTTGTGGTGATAACTCTGAGTTCTGGGAATGTATAGGTCTATCCTGCACTTTGGGAATTGGGTGAGGTCCCCTGGAATGTTCTAGGAACCCAGTATTGACATTTGCTAATGAATCTAGTACTTAATTCTTTTCATGAGTCTTAAGGGCCATGGTTTCAAAGTCTTTTCACTTAGGAATAAGGAAGAGGGAATTTGGAAGGGGGGGGAAGCAAAAGCAACTTTTTCTGCCTATGATCATGCAGTTGTTTCTGGAAAGTAAAGAGGAAGACCCAGGTGGAAACACTCAGTCTGCAGCCCATAGAAGGTTCTTTGATTCTGTTTGTGGGTGACGAGGAGACTAAGAACACTGTACTTTATGGAAAACTAAGACAAATTCTTATACATTTAAAGAGTTCATTTATAAACAATTTTTCTATTATTTCTTGTGCTGTTTTTGAGAAGTGTATACTTCTAGATATATATTCATTTTACCTCAATTTTAATTTATTGGCACAATGTTGATTATATCCTTTTATTATTTCATTAATGTCAGTAGGATCTTTAGTGGTATCTCCTTTTTCAATACAGAAATTAATTATTTGTGTGCTCTCTCTCTTTCAACAGTCCTGCCAGGAATTTATTCTGTAATATCACTGTTTTTAAGAGCTACAATTTGGCTTTATAATTCCATTTATTTTATTAATTTCCATTTTTATGTTTATTATTCCTTTTTCTATTTTCTTTGGATTCACTATGCTGTTCTTTTTCTAACTTCTTGATATAGGCACTTAGATTACTGATTTTCAGACATTCTTCTTTTCTAATATACACATTTATGGCTATAAATTTCCCTTTAAGCAAAATTTTAATTCAGTCTTATATGTTGGATATGTAGTATCTTCATTACAATTCAGTTCAGAATATTACCTAATTTTTATTGTTTCTTCTTTGACCCATGGGCTGCTTAGAGATGTACTACTTAATTTCAAAATAAACAGACTCTCTACTTATGTTTTTGTTATGATTTTTACTTTGGTTAGACTAATAACCTCTTTATTATTTTAATTCTTTGAAATTTGGTGAGATTTTCCATACAGCTCAACATATGTTCATTTTGGAAATATTCTATAAATATTTGAAGAATATGTTACTTCTGCAGTTTATTACAATGAAGTCAAGCTTGCTAATCATTTTGTAGAAGTCTGCTTTCTACTTACTAAATTTTTGATCTGCTTCTTAACTAAGAGTTTTTATCATGAGTTGCTACCCTTTGTCTCAAATTCTATATCTACATTTATTAAAATGCTATATTATTTTCTCCTTTGTTCTATTAAGGTGTTAAATTATATACATTATTTTTAAATGTTAAACTTTCCATTATTAGTCCTAATGAATTGTCTTTTTTATGTATCGCTGGATTTGTTTTCTAGTATTTTCTGCCTCTTGAATTTGTGGCATGATGATTTTTGGATAATCTTTAGATACTGAAATATCCTTTCTTTCTCTTTCTTTTTTTTTTTTTTTTAATTGAGGTAAGGTGTCCCTCTGTCTCCCAGGCTGGAGTGCTCTGGCATGAGCATAGCTCATTGTAACCTTGAACTTCTGGGCTCAAGCGATCCTCCTGCCTCAGTCTCCTGAGTAGTTGGGATTACAGGTGTGTGTCACCAGACTTGGCTAATTTTTCTATCTTTTGTGGAGATGGGGTCTTGCTCTTGCTCAGGCTGGTCTCAAACTCCCAGCCTGAAGCAATCCTCCTATCAGGGCCTCCTAAAGTGCTAGGATTACAAGTGTGAGCCACCACGTCCATCCTTGAAACATCTTTCAAATTTTTTTTGTCACATTCTCTCTCTCCTTTTCTTTTGGAAATCCAATTACTTGTATGTTAGAACCTTTCAGTATCTCCCATATGGTTTTCTGTACTTTACATAAATTTTTTTTTCAAGTTTTAGTATATGTATTACTTTTTGATCTATGTTCCATTTCATTAATTCCCTCTTCAGCTGTTTATAATGTTATAAAATCATTCATTCAGTTTTTAATATCTGTCCTTTTTTTTCAGCTCCATAGTTTTTATTTAATTTTTAATAGTAAGTTTTATTATATTCCAAAACTTTTCTTATTGTTTTAAAAAAATTTCTTGAGCATGTTACTCATCATTATTTTTTATGCCTGGCATCTTTGTATTCAAGATAACCCATGGATCTCTTTCTATTATATTTCCTCTTGTTTTTGGTCATTTGTTTTGGCCATCTTATTTTTGGTATTCTATTTTTTGTTGAAGACTAGATAATTGTATTTGATAATTTTTAGAGGTATTTTGGATCCCTAGTTTATTTCTATCTTTCTCTAGAAAGGATTTCTCATTATTTCTGGTTGTCAGCTAAATTAGAGTCACTAACAATCTCATATCACCTTAATCCAATTGGGGATTGAGATTATTTGGATCTGGATCCAGTTTCTATGACTTCTCAGCTACTTCCAGTTCAACTTTCTTTCCTTAGGTTTGGTCTTTGAGATACCAACCAAAACACCAAGGTGTTTACCAAGGATTTTCCTTGGCATGCAACATTCTCTAATTTTTGTCCTTCTATCAATTTGAATCTAGAAAAATTTCTAATCATCTTCTCATCCTCTTATTTTCCACTTTGACATGGACAAAAGCCTTGATAGGAAAAGTGAAAAACAAATGCCAGGATCATTTCTCTGCACTTTCCTCTTTTACTGATTTATTTATTTTTGGATTGTGATTCTGCACATCCTCACTGCCTTGCTAGCTCTGCAAAGCTTTTAAGTAGATTTTTAAATATTTTCTCTTGTTGCTTTTTAAGGGGGTGGGAATGAGCCAGATCTACTTAATCCACCTTTTCCTGGAACTAAACCCAAAACTATAATCATGATTTAATGTACCTATTCTCTTTTGTCCACAATCGTCTCTATTTTCAGAAATGTACTCAATTCCTCAAGCCTAAAATGTAAGAATCATCCTTGATTTGTCCCTTTTCATACTTCTCATATCCAATTCACAAGTATGTTCTGTCGGTTCTAATTCCAGAATATTTTTTGAAATTTTTTGTCTTGGTTGCTACCAGCAATTCTGTGCCACCTTTCTTTTTCTTCTGTTTCATTAAAATAACCTTCACACTGGGGTCCTAACTGCCTTCCTGTCCTACTATCATTCATCTTTCACAGAGCAGCAAATAACCTCCTTTCTTCAATGTAAATAACTTTACAGTGGCTTGAATTTAGGAGAAAATCCATTCCTTAGCATGGCTGCCAAGGCTCTGCCTATTGTCCAACCTCATCTCACACCCATTTGCTCCTTTGAAGCTACATGCAGCTACAATGGCCCTTTACATTTTCTTAAACACAACTTGTTTATACATAATCTCTTTCTTTTTCTTTTGCAATTTGTGAAATGTATGAAGCTGTTCCTCTCCCCCTTTGCCGTCGTTATACAAGCTAGTCCTCCTGTCACTCTTGTCTGTGAGCTGAGTGCTTTTAACTCATCAGGTATTCACTTAAATGCCACATTAGTGAGGTTTCCCACATTACGTAATATAGATATTATGCCATAGAAAGGTAGAAGAAAGGTAACCAAAAGTGAAGAAATGAGTGGTCAGCGAATGCTTTAGGGGAAGCTAACTTGGAGCATCAACTGTACACAAGCACAGGGCTGATGCCAAGCTTTGGGAGGGGACCAGCACTGAGCAATGTGGAGAATGTGCTTGGGAGGTAGAGCCTACCTCATGCTGTGAAGAAACTTGGGAGACGGGGAAAAGAGTTTAAACTTGACATACGGTAAAAGTAAAAGGAGGGAAGAGGAAACGTGACATGATGAAAGCACATTAGGTTGGTAGTAGTGTGTGGGGTAGCCTGGGAGTTAGAAGGAATGCTGACATTAGTGAAGTCAGCTTGGAGGCTGCTCTGGTCATCTAGGTGTGAGACAATGAGGCCCTAGACGAGGGAGACAGCAGTCAGTATGGACAGGACATGGATTTCCAAGGGCAGTTTGGCAGAACTTGACTGATGGGATATAAAAGATTAAGAGGAGCAATGAGTCAGAGGTCGCCCCAAGACTTTGTGCCTGGGAGACTGGGAGTGGGGAAGTGAGGAGAGAGAATGAGTTTGCCATATTTACGTGTTGCTTTTATTTACAACAAATGACACTAAAGCAAAATTGCCCTGGAAGAAGTGGAAGATAAGGAAGTTTTACCTTCAAAGGTGAGGGTAAGCCTAGAGGTGTGGCGAGAGACACCAGTGTCACAGAAGCTAAGAGATGTCTTTTGGAGTCCACCACATTCCCTTGAAGAGTCAGCAGCCAGACAGAGCAAAACCACAACGTCTGGCCTTAGAATGTGGATTATAAGGCCCAGCGATCTCACGGTGCTCATCTGTTTCTTGACTTCCTTTTTCTGTGAGAAGATAGCAAAGACTTCGCTAACCACGAGCAAGATAAGGGGAGGTCATAGTTTGGAATCCTCCTGCTACGGTTTTCTAACATATTTGGTTTATAAAATTCTAAGTGTGTTTTGCCCCAAGTACTTTTTTTTAATTTTTTAAACCCATATGTATTTTGAAGTCAATTTAATCCATATGTTTCTGATTAATTTATGCTTAGCTCATCAAAATGTTGTTTTAAGAAGAAAAGCTTATTAAAAAAACAGAGTCATGCTTCACCAGCCACTGATGAAATCAACTCCAGAAGACTGTAGTTTAGTCACAAAATCAGATGGACTAAGGGTACAATGGGTTCCAAAAGTTGGAAACTCACTGTTGTGACCCTGGTAAAACTGAGTGTGTTAAATATTTGGGTGGTGAATCTTACTTTTTTGTTTTTTGGGTGTGTTTGTTTTTGATTTATGGGTATGTTTATTTGTTCTTTGTATTAACTATGATTGCTTTACTTAGTTTTTTAGACAGCTTCCAGGTTGCTGTTTGTAAAACTAAGAGGGGAGGAGGCTGGGACACAGTATAAAATGAGAAGTCTGTTTTCATGATGAATATATGTGATTGTGCTTTTGTCGGCTGAAAGGCATCTGTGCAGGATAGGCCATGAGGATTTTAACAGGCAATGTATATATTTCATGTATTTGGACCATAAAGATGAAATTACCATGTATGAATCATAAAGATGAAATTAGGGTGTATGTCTTTGTCACTGCATTTGAGAATTAGAAACAAAATAGTTTTCAAAATAATTCATTTGAGATTACCTATATCTCAGAAAAATCTTAAAAGAAAATAAATACTGGGAGTATTCCAGAGTTAGAATTTAGACTTTTTTTTCCTAATGACAGAAGAGTTGTATGGAAATTATAAACAACTCTCAACAAAAATACAATTTTGTCTACTTTATTTGAACATTCCTGTAACATTACTAATAGCTGAAAATTAGCAGCTCTCTCTCTCTCTCTCTGACCATTCCTTCTCTATTCTCTTTGCAGATATAATTTTATCTTCTTTCTTCCTCAGTGTTGGTTTTAGCCTTTAGAACTTGGCTGCAGGGAGCTGGAAGGTATGGCCAGTTCATTACAATAAAAACGAAATCTGGAATTATTAGCAAGTCCTCAGAAAATAAAAAAAAAAAACAAAAAAAACCATGTCCAACACATGGACATGTTGGAAGCCATTTTGTCACAATGCAGGGAGATTCTGTGTGAGAATGAAACACAAAAGAAAACAGGCGAGCGCAGGAGTGCAGTATGTGCTTTTTACTCCTCACATACTCTTTGGGTGGCCTTTGCCACTCTAAGGTTTGATGGTCATACATGAACTAATGATATCAGAATTTATATTCAGACTTTAGCCCAACTTGTCATATTATAGACTTGTGTATCCAAATACTCCCATTTAAATGCCCAGTGGTATAAAAAAGATGAACATGGCCCAAATGGAACTCAATTTCATTTTTCAGTTTCTTCTTGCTCCTCCTTTTCCCTTGTCCTGTAACCTCCACTGTGATTTTTGGTATCATTATCCATCTTTTGACCCAAAATGAGTACGTGGTCAGACAAGATGTTTCCTTCTTGTTCACTGCCAACATTTAAGCAGGCACAAACCTTTCAACGCTCTCTCTTAAGTGATCTTTGTATTTTTCCTCTTTTCATCATTTCTACTGCCACTGACAGGAGGCAAGAGACTCCCAGCTAGAATGATTTTTGTTTTTCTAACCTTGATCTTCTCAAAACAAAACAAAAAACCTCACTGATGCCACTACCAATTTTCCAAGACACAAATATATTAATAGTCACTTTTCTCAGCTGCTTAAAACCTTTAATATGCTCTATTTTTTACATGATAAAATCCAAACCATTGTGCGTTATTTCTAAGATACTTCATGATCTTCCCCATTTACATCTTGAAGCTCATTTCCTTCCACTTTCATTCTCTCACACCTGATTCCCGCCATACTGGATTTCAAGGTGAAGTTCTTCAAACTTACCGTCTTTTTTGTAGACCCCATGCTCTTACACATATTGTCCTCTTTGCTTTGAACATTCATCTTCTCTCTTTGCCTGGACCACTTCTATTTATTCTCTGGGCCTGAGCTTAAATTAACTTCTTCCAAAAATCCTTCTCTTATATCCTTTCCCCATATTCTGTAGGAGCCTCTGCTATTTTTCTATCATAATATTCAGGATACTTGATTTAATTTTAATTGCTTGTTTAATTGTAGGCTCACCCCACAAGAATATAAACTCTTTGAAGGCAAGATTTTTGTTATTCTTACCACCAAATGCTCAACTCTTAGCACAGTCAATACCTGTACACAGTAAGTTTTCAATAAATATTTGTTGAACAAATGCATGAAAATCTTTTTCACATCTCTATACTTTCACACACATTATTTCTTCTATCTTAAATTCCTTTTTTTTTTGTCCCATTTGATCAGTGAGTCCCTACCTTTGCTTTGACAATTCATTAATATCTCACAGAACTAGTTTCTATAATATACACTCTGGGAAATGTTGATCTAATCCAACTCTTTCCTTTGACATAACGGGAAATTGAAGGCCAGAGAAATAAAGTTACTTATTGAGTGTCTGACAGCTGGCTATATTAGAAAACCAGAATGCAAGTATATGCCCTAATATGCCATAATTTTCTAAGTAATTATAACCTAAACAATTTAACCAATTTGCCCTTGATTTCACTGATAAAATAAAAGGCTTGTTGTTTTTCTGTGACATCAAATCACATCTTCATTTACTATTTGCTAACAGGGACACATTTTTTAGTCCATTTTTGATTCATCCAATAACAAAAGAAAATCAGATAGTAAGGGATGAGTACTCATGCCATTGATAATGGGAGAATTAGAACATTAACACAAGGATGAAGTGAGCTGAACAGTCTGAGTATATTTTTTCCACAGTAATAAAATGATCAGTGCTGCACATCATCAAAATTTGGTCTTTCTTTGGGAATTTGGTGTTTATTTTAACCAACAGTTTTTTTAAAAAATATGTTGTTCCTCCCTAAAGATGTAAAATTTCACCATTTAGTAAGTCTTCTTGGCTGAGTCGAGCATTGTAGCATCCACATTCTCACATGTAAAATATTTCCTAATCACAGCAAACGTTTCACATCTGCTCTGGATAACTGGCCCCAAACCAAGAAATAGAAGCATTCTTAGAGGATATTTGTTGATTCCTAGCCAGTCTCCTTGACATTGGAGAAGAACCACAGTGAAAGGGACCCCTCCCCCACTGTCCTTTCTTCTCCCCAAGTAGTTCTTCTTTCGGTTACTTAACAACACCCCTCTACATAGAAAGCACACCCCTCTATGCTAATATTCAGGAACAGGGCCAGAGTTCCAGTTGTGTTTTCAGTTCTGTCTACTCTTTCCACACCCACTGGAAAGCCAAGAACAGATATGTGTGACTTCCAATTACTTCTTGGCTATCCTAGTCTCACTTTTACCACATGGAAATTCTTTACCCATTATAATCAAACTTAACTCCAACACTTAATAAACACTCAAGTGGTGATTTACAAAGATTCAGCTAATATTCATTTTCGTGTTCTGCTCTTATTTATTGGAATTATTCTCTATTGTAGTCTCAATTTTATAGTCTCATTCTGTTGCGTTTTTGGCTAAACTGTAAGAGCAAATGAGAAGAGACTCTTGTCTGTCTCTGGAGTGAAAGGGAATGGAATTGTCCCAAAGATTATTCACATTGGAAATGATTTTCATTGTGCTTTCATTATGATCCAACTTTCTCTATTTATTGGAAGCCAGAGTTCAGCTAGTGATGAATCTCTTAGCTTGTAAGCCATTTTCATTACTATCACCTGGTTTCCAGGCATAACTTTGAGTGACAAAGTGAGAACATTGTTGACAAAGTCTTAGATAGGGTAATTCACTAGCAAAGACAGGAAGATTTTAAAACAGAGCATATTTGGTGGCAAGTGACAGAAAAATCTAACATAAATTGTCTGAAAATCTAATTCACAATTAAGCCAAAAAGAAGATGCACTGGCTTAGAACTTAAAAGATCTAAGGTAGTTTGGCTTAAGACATGGCAGGATCAAAGCTAACAGAATGCCATCTGTTCTAGGTCTCCCATGCTCACCTGTTTTCTTTTGTGTTTCATTCTCACACAGAATCTCCCTGCATTGTGACAAAATGGCTTCCAACATGTCCATGTGTACATCTCATCCCTTCAGTAAACTCAGTAGAAAAGAGAGCGCTTCCTAGAGGTTTATCCAGCAAGCTGTGAAATTGACTTTGATTGGATTGACTTGAGTCACATGCTTAATCTGAACCAATCAATAACAGTGGCTATGTGTGGAAGATGTTGGTCACATGCCTTCTCCAAGCCTCTTGGAATAAGAATAGAATTAAGATAGTTTCACACAGGATTACCCAAGACTTTTATCATAAGAAAGGGGGAAAATATTATTGGCAGATGAGGTAACTCATGCCCACTAAGGTTCTATAACTGACTCTATTGAGACATATGTCCCCCCTTTTTTTTTTCTTTAAAAAAAAGAACAAACCCTATATGAAAAGAACAAGAATAAAAATATCTTGAGGGAAAGACTTAAAGTCTATTTCTATGACTGTTGTCATTGCAGACAAATCTGATAGCTCAATAATGAGACCATGGCAGCCCCAGAGACCCTGGTAACACACTCACCAGAAGCTAATCATTACTTGAAAATGAGATGACTGTGCTCACAGGTGGTTTTTTGTGGAGTTGAGTCATGTCTGTGGACAGAGATATATTTTGGCATCACCTATAAGGACAAAGCATAATAATGACCTATTATCTACCTTTATTTCCTCCATTTATTTTTGGTAATGCAAAAGGCACACCTGGGGATTTCCAAGGGGATATGGTGAGAGCCAAGCAACTATTATCGTGTTTCCTGAAACAATGTGAAAGTAAGACCCGTTGCACGCCTCTGCCCATCAGGAAATTGCATCCTTCTTCCCCTGGATAAGGGAAGAAAGGGCTGGCGGGGAGGGGCTCAGATTTTAATAGTGAGATACCTTAGGAGAGAGAGAGAGACTAATCACAGAGTGTGTTTCATCTCCTTTCTACCCTCTAGACTTTGACTAAGTGAATCATGTGAATAAAATGGATTGAAAGTAGAACAGTGGTGGGCTCCAGAAGGTCAGTATCTAGCCTGAGTGTGGAATGTGTTGGGGGTCCTGCTGGCTGGGTCTGTAATGGCTGCCAGTTTTGTGCTCGAGTAATGAACTGATGAAGTGTCTGTGAGTCCTGGGGATTTTGGCCACAGTGGGAAATGCAGTCCTTCCTCTAATTCTTTATTCTCATCTAGACTCCCTGCTCCTGGAGCTTTGGGCATTTTTTCCATCTCAATTCCCAAAGAAAAGCTCACCCCGGGGCAGATGAAAAACATTTCTCTCCTTGAAAAATAACTACGTAGTACATGAATAAATTCATTTTTGGTCAAGATGTTAAAGTCTACATTGGATGAACGGTCCCCGAATGCTCTCCAGGCTGTGAAGAGAAGCATGAGCCCGCTTGAGTTGAAGTGGAATCTGTCACCGTCGCTCGAAACTTTCATTGCAGGAAGGAATACTGCCTACAGGCAGCACTTTACCACTAGGAGCTGCATAAAAGATGATGAGGCTCCTTCATTCACTGTGTGCTCAGATGGAATGAGAAACCAGTGGGCTTCTTTCCCCAACATGTTCTTCCTGGTTTCCTGCTCTTTCTTTGGCTGGGCCCAGGCTTGTCCCTAACTGCTTGCTTTGTTCCATTTCTTCACTTCCATCTTCCCTCAGGCTTCTGTGTCTGGAACAAGCTCCCCTTTGCAGTCTGTCCAGCCAACTGGCTCCTTTGCTGACCAGTCCTCGGTACTTTATCTTTGAGGACATTCAATTCTATGTTTTCACTAAGGTCAGAGGTTTGGAGGAAGGGAAGACTCAAAGCAACCTTCAGGTGAAGGGAAAATAAAAATAATTACTTCTTAACCTTTGGAGATCCTTTATTTACGCTGTTCTGTGAGTAGTTTCTTCTAAACAGATTTTAAAAGATTATTATTCTCTTGTTACATTCAAAAATCTACTCTGTAACAAGAGAATAATCTTTTAAAATCTGTTTAGAAGAAACTACTCACAGAACAGCGTAAATAAAGTCAACTTGAGTGGTAATATATTTTGAGAAATAGCTCACTACAAATTGTGACTGTAAACATTGTACTGTAAATGCTTTGTAGTTTTCCCCCAATTAAAAAAAAAAAGAGAAAAAAAAGATTATTATTCTCACTTAATAAATAATGGCACAACATATATAACAGTAATTTCTATAAAAGTTTCTAGTTAATTTCACACCCTTATCTCCTTAAATCCTCGTGATTATTCTCTTTTTATAGATAGGGAAACAGATTCAGAATAGTTATATGTCTTGACAAAGACACACAGCTGGTAAATTATCTTTCCACATATATCAAACTCTTCTGATTACTAGCAATAGGTAGGTTGTTTGCTTTTAAAGAAAGAAAATTGGTGAGTTTTCATGGGTTAGAGAAAGCCTGCATAAAAATATTGCTATTTTTATGTTTTAAAAATGTACCAGAGTTTGAGTCCCAAAATTTCATATTTACCATTTCACATTCAATATTCTCTACCTGGATTTTGGGCAGAGATAGCAACTCTCATATATATGCCCCTCAGAACAGTACCCAGCTAGTATACCATTCATCCTGCTTTTAGAAGCTTCTGGTTTTATGTGAGGTTCTCTCATCCATGTGCCAAACAACCAACTTACCCTAGCTTATTTAAGATGAAAAAGGTTGATTCCTACCTGAGCCAGCAGATAGCCAAAGTGACTTACACATATACTTTCAGTGTGGGCATCCGCACTGCCTTTCAGTATTTTCTCATTTTGTCATTCAATTCTAGGACTGATAACTGAGGAATGTATTCCTGTTTTCATTCTATATTGGTCCCCATTGCAGGAAAGTCAGTAACACTGTGAGGTTTTCTTAATGTCCAATTGGAACTTTGTTTTCTTGTGTAGTGGACAAGTGAGTTCTTCCTGACTTGAAGTAGACATTACATTTCATTCCTTCCCCCATCCCCAACTTTCTCTATTTAAAGATATAGGGAGGAAGCTGAGTCATAATATGTATAAGAAACATTTTATATATGTTGTTTAAAATTGACAGGCTAGGGGAAAAATCACTAAAACTCTGTAAAATTCATTGGGTTTTCCCCCAAGTGTAAAGCGTCATGGTTTGCCCAATAATTAAAGGAAAGCAAATGATTATCAAGTACTATTGAGGGCTTAGTTCCACAGGTGAACACATGGAAATGAATTTCATCTTCTTGGCAATGTTTATGTATCTGCATGAAATCTATGGGGCAGTCCCACCAGAACCGAAATAATTAAACCCTTTGCATGTGTTATTTCACAGCTTTTTCAAGATTTTGCCAAGAATGAAAACTGAGACAACTCCTGGTAGATCAAAATAGTGATTTGAGGCAACGTGGAGGTAGATGTGTTTCAAGGGTAAAGAGACAGATTATGTAATGTGGTTTGATTGGATGCGAAAGATGGGATGTCTACACCTCAGAGTGAAGTGAGAAATTATCAGGAATGGCTTATCCTTGAGCTGGACAAAATTTAAAAGCCATTTATAAAGTGGAGAAAATGAAAGCATAAGCTAAATTATCAAGTGGTAAGAAAAAGTTTCACGGTACAGAGATTATTCCTAATGAAATATGTAGTAGCCACACCATGGTTTAATTCATTTGAAACTTGTCTGGACAATAAGGGATGAGCTAAGGAACACTATTTCTTTGGTGACAGATTTCTGATGAGTAAAGATATGGTTCAGGCACACACACACAAAAGTGCACTAATTCACATGCTTAGAGAATGGGCTAACTTTTTGGAGTCTGATGTTATGGGAACAGAGACACCCACTGAACCTTGTGAAGAGACGGAACAATGCCAGAAATAACTTGAGAATCATGGAGTTGTCCTTGTTCTCCTAAATAAGATTCTCTTTATCTACACATAAGCCAGTTGGACATGGGAGGGAATGAAGGTGGTCATTCCTTTGTATGTCAGGAAAGCATGTTGATTTAAAAAGAAAAATGAAAAGGAAAAAAACAAAGCAAGGGAAAGAAAGAAAGGAAGAAAGAGAAAGGAAGGAAGGAAGGAAGGAAGGAAGGAAGGAAGGAAGGAAGGAAGGAAGGAAGGCAGGCAACAGGATATTATTATTTTATCTTTTAATATATGTTTTGTTACCTTCAGAACTCTTATATTGACTTTGATTTGATTTGTTCCTTCTCATTCAGGAGTGCAACTCTATATACTGTAGCAGCTATGGAAAACAAGAGTATTAGAAAAGTATCCCTACTATTTTCCATGAAACTTATGCTACTTTGTTTAAATAAATAAGAAAATCAATGCATGTTAAATTTCCAAGGGAAAGATAAACTACCTTCATTCCAACACCCTTTGACAATGCTCATATTTCCCAGAGAAAAATAGAAATTCTCATTATAGAAACCTTACATCTGGGCTTTGGCTCTCAAACCCTCAGAGTTAAGTTTCCTCTCTTAGCATCAATATGGGAGTTGACAGCTGGCAACCTTATCTTTGTCCTTTTGTTGCTACGAAAACCACACAGCAGTTGACTTTAGCAGCCCTTGCCCAGCTGGTAGCAGTGCCAGTGAGGATCCAGAGTGTGAGATTCACCACCTTTTCTTCCCTCAACACATACAAGTGAGATCTGAACTCAGGGTTAGAAGATTCTTAGGACATTTTGGTAATTATGGTTTAGTCCAAAGGTACAGGTGGACATCTTTGAAAGGAATTGTGAGCAAATTTCTTTGAATTGCTGAGGGATACCAGAGTTCTTATAAACACCTAGTTATAAAGAGATCTAAAGCACCTTCAAAGTGTTCATCTTCTTCTTGAAATGTGGTCTCCGCTAATGCTCCTGAACACGCTGGGGAGGAACAGAACTTCCTATTCCCCTGTGCACACTGATTTCTTTGACTGCTTCCATTTGACCTGGATGTTTTCCTATAGTCCTAAAGGTGCCACTTGTTATAGATGATAGGACATCTGTCTCCTCTAGTTGGCAAATGCTGTCATTCAATGAGAGAATGCATCCCTTGACATTCCATGTAAGTTGTGTGAAGTGTCTTAGAAATTTCCAAGTTTATAAAGTCTGAGCGGTGGTGGGAAGTAGGGAAGAGTACACACCATGAAGTCAGACTGTCTGATTCAAATCCTGATTCTGCCATTTCACTGCTATGCCACCATGGGTAAGTCCTTTAATCTTTCTCTGCCTTAATTTTCTTTTCTTTTTCTAAATTTCAGAATATTATGGGGACGGGGGACAAACGTTTAGGTTATACATATGGCCTTTGCCCTGCGCGAGTCAGAGCTACAAGCTTGCCCATCCTCCATACAGTGTGCACCGCACCCATTACATGTGAATTTACTCATCCCCTTCTACCCCCTCCCACCTGCCTGACACCCGATGAATGTTACTTCCATACGTGCACGTAAGTGTTGATCAATTAGTACGAATCTGATGAATGCCCAGCCTCGAATTCTGTATCCCCCAAAACTAAGTTTCATATATGAGGGGGAAGTAAAGTCTTTCTCAGACAAGCAAACACTGAGGAATTCATCAAGATAAGACCTGCCCTGTAGGAAGTACTCAGAATTGCATAATTCACAGATCAGCACCATAAATACTTAACAAGGTAAAATGTGCTTTCATTTTCTATCAACAAAATGAAGAAAATATTAGTACCTTCTTGGCAAAGTTGTTGTGAGGCTTAATGGTACAGCCCTGCTGTATCTGTGAACTCCTCTAGCTGTGGAAGACCAGTAATGTGTGCTGAGTATCTAGGATATTCCTAGGACAAAACCAGGGAAACCCTCCTTAGACATTTCTCTGGAATATGCCTTTTATTATCCCAATGCTTCTTATAGCCTGGTCCATACTGGCCTCCTAGCTTAAGCCAAGTGATACTGCTGCCTGTTCATGGATATCAGTCATCCAGTTGTGCTAGAGCTCACAAGTAGCTAGTAAAGGTTTCACTGTTGTCATACATGTCATCCTTATTGATGGACAGAAGGTTTCAGCAATTTTAAATGGCCAGATCCTTTTTCAATATGTACTTAAAATTAGATCCAGAGTGATGAAGCAAAGAAGCAACAGATGTCGCAATTGCACATAATTCTTTTTGTTTAAAAAGCATGGAATATTGACGTTCTAATGATAGAGCATTCATCTATTTCTAGAATATACAAAGGGGCACATCTAAGTATAGTCTACCTGCACCAGTAATTGCTTTCAAGTGAGTATATGCCAAAATGTCCATCTCTCATCTTTGCAATAATGACTGTGAACATTAAATGTCTTTTTAAAATTTGTTCACTGCTGATTCTTTCCATCAACCTATTAACAAGTGCACTTTAGCCCATGAATCATATCACTTTTTTTGGAACTGGAAGGGGGAAAGTCATGTCATCTAAAACATGATTTATATCAAGGAATATAAAATAATTTCTTCCCCAAAAAATAGCACTTGCCAATATTCTAGGTTCAGAAGGCCATCAAGTTTCCTTGCAAATGTTCGCAATTGCATATAATCTATTGCCATCTATCAGGTGTATTTTATAGCTGATAGGTCCTAAAATCATATAATTCTGAAACATTATTGGAAGTAAACTTGGAAATCATTTAATCCTACCCCCATTAAATGCTGAAATTTCAAACCAGATACCTTTTTTTAGTTGATTGACTTACATGCTTTCTGCTCTTTTTTAAAAATAAAGCTTTTTTTCCCAAGCTCCTTTAAATCATCTTCTTCCCATATTTACTAAAAGCAGTGATGAAGTCAAAGGTCATTGTTCTGGGCAGATGCCTGTGGATATCAGATTCCTAGGAAGACCAACTTACAGCTTTGAGGGGGGTCCAAATTCCTTGGGAGTGACTACATTTATGTCCAGTGTCTTTAGCCCCAAGAGCTCAAAAACAACTTTCTTTTCTTCTTAAGTATTTCTCTTTTGTTTGTAGTTATCTTTAGTAACTCTTGTTATAGCAGGTCATTTTCCATGCTTCCTTTTCTGCTAGTTTTAATTTTTTTGAAATACATAAAACTGTTTGAAATAGTAATATGTTATAAAATACCACCCCTCCCACTGTCTTGTGATTTGTAGTGTTCCTTATCACATAGTGATTATTTTCATAGTCTCTGGAAATCTCATGGCTCTCTTCAGAATTTGGTGAACTGGGCAGAGTGGATCTTTCAAAGACAAGTAATTGTTGTGACTATCACTTTTTCAAGATGAAAAGTGTTCCCTTATTCAGATGGTGCCTGGCATCTGCGAAGCCACTGACTTTGCTTCTGCTTAAGCAGACTTTGAGCCCAAGAGTCCTTCAGAGAGACATGAAGCTGAGCTTCCCCATTCCCTAGGCTTGATTTTGGACACATTACTTGGCCCTTTTGACTCTCAGTTTTGCCCTCTGTCAAATGGGAACCATGATGCCTAATTCAGCGATTGCTATGAAAATCTAATGAAGCAATATAAAACATTCCATGCAACCTCCGGCACGTAGTAGGGGCTCTGCAGCCTCAGTGCCTTCGGGGTGGGTTCACTTTAGAAGTTTTCAGAAATCCAGAAGTGAATTCTATGATATCTGCCTTACTCGGACACAAAATGAAAAACAGAAAAGCCTCCTCACCCTATGGGTGGGGTATTGTTCCTTTATATTCTAATTCTTTTTAATAAGTAAAGGGCGTCTTGAATATGGTGGGAAAGGGCAGTCCACATGGTGGGAAGTCATGTAACACAAGATATGCTTTATTACATGGCTTGTTTCTGTACCACAGATGTGCACACAGATGTGGTCATCAGCGGAGATAACTAGTTTACAAGCCCTCCCTGGAAACTCCTCATAGTTCTTAGCAGAAAAGTGACTTTCCGCCAAGCCCAGCACTGAAGCTCAGCCCATGATTAAAGCATTTCCAACTGTTCCACTCTGAAAAGAATTAGAAGAGAGAAAGGACCAGCAGTGCTTTTCCAGTCAAGGTGCGAGACCAGGGGTCACCTAAGAGGCCAAAGTCTATTAAAACAAGTTTCTGTGGTGGCCTTTTCTTTCTGTCTGGCTTTCTCTCCTTCCCTCCCTCCCTCCTCCTTTCTTTCTTCTTTCTTCCTTTTTCTTTCTTTTCTTTCTTTCTCTCTTCTGTTTCTCCTCCTTCTATCTTCTGTTTCTCCTCCTTCTATCTTTTTCTTTCTCCTCTGTCCTTGTCTTTACCTAATAGAAAAAAAATCACTTTATGTCAAGGAAACACTGTGTGACATCTGTGCATTACAGGGCACGTTAATGTGGAGAGGGCATATCCATTCACTTTCTGAATTTTGTAACTCCTTTATTATCTTTATGGGTGGGATGTGAAGGAGGTGTTACGCTGATGTCTGATGTTTAGCATAATAAATAGACTATGTTTAGGAGTCCAAAAAAAAACCTAGATTCAACCCTGCTCTTTCTTATTTTGAATAATATGGTTTTCCCAAACGGAGTAGTTCTGAGAATTAAATGAAATAAACATATGAAAACAATGTGTCTCTGTAATACAGATGGACCTATGACTCGACTTAAGTCCTGCTCTCTAGAAGTAGAGCCTGAGTAAGGGACTCAGGTGCATGTGATCTATTGGGATAGGGATCTCAGGAGAATGGGGAGGGAAGGAAGCAGATGGAGTGTGGGAGGGACTAAGCTAGGATGCTGTCTCTGCTGGAGTCTGGGTTCAGCCTAATCCCATGGAGAGCTCTGGAGTGTGAATTACACCATGGAGCTGTTCCTACCTTGATGTGGTTGGCTGGCCTTTTGTGTTCTTGAGGTTGGTCAGTCCTTGGCAGTGGGCTGCCCCTAGGGTAGGGGTGGGGATGTGACCTGCTATGCAAAAGGCTTCCACTTGTCCAAGGGAAATTCTTTGGAGAAAGGTGCAGTTGTGAGCCACTAGCAGCCAACACTTGCAGCATCTGGGGCAGGTGTACAAGTCTGGTAAAGGGCATTGGCTCAGCTACCAATAGCATCCACTATAGGGCTCAGTAAATGGTAGCTAAAATTAGTATAATTTTTGGCTACTGTATGTCTAGCTCAAGTCCTTTGCTGTGGAAGGTCAATGTACTCCTATTGCAGTAGTTTATCGCCTTCTCCACTTATGGGAAAGCAGATTAATTTTTTGCAAAATGTCTAAGCTGTTTTCTATAGGTAGGCTTTTCCATTCACCCAGACTGAATTCTCAATCAGTTGCCTGTGATGATTCACTGATGGGAATAAAGACCATTCATCACAACCTATTGACGGTTTCCGTTGCTGGAGAATGGGTAGGAGTCTTTCAAGTACAAAATGACTTGGAGAGCTAATGTAATCCTATACAAGCTTAGGCTTTTTAAAATCCAAAATCACTGCCTACAAATAAAGGCAGTAAAAAATAAAATGCTAATGGGAATCCAGCAAGAATGGCTATCGTAGAAGAACCACTAACCAGACTTGAATTTGTTTTGGTTTCTCCAAACATTTGGTCTGCACAGTAGTTTATGATGAAAAAAGTTTTGTTTAAAATTTCGTGGGGCACCTGATTGACATTTTCAATCTTCCCACCTCAGTGATTACTTATGGGCAGAGGGGGCTGGGGGATTTACAGAAGACATTGCCTAGGTTTAGTTTTTAATCTGTAAGCCTGGCCATGTCAAATGAGGACAGGCAGGGGAACAAGGACAATGGCAGTAGAAACCTGAATTCAAACTATACCCGTGGCTGTTTCATCTGGCTCTGCTGGTTTTTGCAGACCCACGAGCTAATTCTCCCCACAAGTGCTCTTCTTCCCTTGGGTTGCTCTTGACAGCAGCTCTTCTGTCTATATGATGTCACCTTTGCTCACATAAAATCCTAGCTTTCTTTAACTGGAAGCACATTCAAGTTTAGAAAGCATTTACATGGATATCTTCTTTCTCTTTCCCTTCAAATGCTAGTCTCTCTGTTCCCCCCAATGGTGAGTCAATCTTTTTCCATTTTCTGATAGAATTATAACACAATATTCGCTTTCCTCTTAACGAAACAGGTACTTATGAAGTAGCTTTTTAATTTATCACTTTTCCCTTCAAATTCTATTAAATAAGGAATGTATAAATTAACTCCATACCCAAAAAATTATATCACATAAGCATAGTTTATTTTTCATATTTTATAATCTGCATACCTCTAAGGGAGATATAAATATTAATTAGCTTTGTAGAAAATAAAAATGATCCTATGATTAATTAATGCCTAATGTAAGCATATATGTGTCATCCTAATAACTTCAGATTTGCCTCCTTAAATAATCCATTTTCTTTTGTCTTCTGGGAAGTTAGAATGATAGTTGACTTTTACAATTATTAAAATGCTGTCCAAAGCAATGGCCTGATTTGGCTTGCTGCATAAAACAATTCATAGAATAAGTTAATTGCATTGCCCTGTGATTCAGGATTCTCTCTTGTCAAAATAATTGTCCTCTGAACATTGGACAGTACTATCATTTTTTTGTTTGTTTGTTTGTTCCTGAACAACCACAGGCACTCCTTAACTATCCCTGGCGTGTTCTCCTTACATAAGTGAAATGAGTTAATGACAAAGTAATGTTCAAGAAATCAAAACGATGACAAAGCCAAGAGCATGAAATGACTAAAGCTTTGTTGCTTGTGGCTTGAGGGGGTGTGAGGCACCACCCTCTGAGGTGTCTGAGTGGGTCACCCAGCAGACTTGCCAAGGACTAGGAAGGAGGAGAAAAATAAGTTAGACAACTCTCCTCTCTGGATAAGGCTCACAGTTACATTATTTGTAGTGATAAAAATTTGGGTGGGGATTAGGGCATCTCTAATTGAAAGGAAAAAAAAGGAATGGATTGGAATGAAACAGAGGTAGAGAAGAGAATATGTTATGTGTGACAACTTTTTAGCTTTCACTCTAAATCATACTATTTATGTTCAGAAAGATCCAGAATCCACTTTTCTATTAGATAGCCCTATAAGATGCCTGTACACCAATGGAAAACAGAAATGTTTGACTAATACCTACATTATTCTTCTTTTGGCACAAAATATCTTTATATGCATGAACAAAAATAAGTCACAAGTTATTTCAATGGCTGATTTTGCCTTAAGAACTTAAGCTTTCTTTTCTCTTTTTTACTTTGTGTGTTATGCTAAAATATTGAGGGAAGCTATATGTTTCTAAGTCAGGTCATAGCTAAATCCAGTTTTCATTCTTTCCTCCAGCATTATAAATTATGTGGTGCTAAAAATACAGCCATTTTACAGATACGAATACTGACCCCCATGTAGGGAAGTTTAAACTATTGCATTCAGTGGATCAGAGCTTTGACTCTGGGCGATGCTAATTAAGCAACTGCACTCACAGGCATTGTTCTGAGTGTTATAATAGACCAGGCCTTTAGTCTTGCTCCCTCCAATTTTTGTTTTACCCTATAGCCAACATGATTTATCAGCACTGCAAATCTAGTCATTTATCTCTCCTGCTTCAAAAACCTTGGATACTGTTATGGGTTGAACTGTGTTGCCCAAAATTCATATGTTGATGTCCTAACCCCCAGTACCTCAGAATGTGGCCTTATTTAGAAATCAGGTTATTGCCAACATAACTAGTTAAGATGAGGTCATTAGAGTGGGCCCTAATCCAATATGGCTGGTGTCCTTATAAAAAGGAGAACTTTGGACACGTAGATGCATATAGAAAGAATGCCATGTGGGCATTGAGACGGCCATCTACAAGCCAAGGAGAGAAGCCTGGAACAGGTCCTTCCTTGACAGTCCATAGAAGGAGCCGACCCAGCTGGCAACTTGATTTCAGACTTCTAGCCTCCAAAACAGTGAGACAATTAATTTCCATTTTTTAAGCCACCCAGTTTGTGGTACTTTGTTATAGCAAACTATCAAACTAATACAGTTACCTTTACACTATTATTAGGATGACACCCAACATCTCACATCTGGAAAGAAAAGAGTAGATCATCAAACCAAAAAGCAAATGTGACTAAAACTAAGCCTAGTTAAACTTCTGGCATTATGAATGGGCTTAGTAAAAATTCATTGAGTAATTATCATAATCTTACATGCCAGGAATTGAATTTACACAATTCGGGAATCTTACATGTCAGGAATTGCTGAGTATTTAGATGTGAACTAAATTGACACAGTACCTGTTCTTAGGGAGCTTACACTGAGCAGGCAACTAATGACACAAACAATTAATGATAGTAAGAGTTGAGAATGGCAGTAGAATGTCCTAAAGAATAGGATACTGGAGGAGCCAACCCTCTTCTTGGAGGAATCTGGAAAAGCAGGAAAGGCTTCTTTGAGGAAGTCCTGTTTAAACGTACACCTGAAGGATGAGTAAAAATTAATGGGAGGAGGTGCTGGGAGAAGTGGCTTTAAGGTTGAGGTGACAGAACACATGAAGATTCCAAAGCCAGAACCATGATGCCACTTTCCAGAACCAAAAAGAGGAAAGTATAGGTGGAACAGAAAGGTGAGGTAGAAAGTAGTGCTGCATGGGACAGAAGAAGCCAACAGAGCCAAATCCCTCAGGCAGGGACATAATCGGTGGTGCATTGTTAAAAGGTTCGTCTGACAGCAAGATGAAGAACTTATCTGAGGAAACCACTCAGGAGGCTATGGCAAGAAGTAATGGTGGGCCAGGAAATGGACAGGAGTGAATGGATTTAAGAACTAGTCCACTGATGGGATCCAGTTGATGAAATCCAATAATTAGATGGATGTTGTGAAGGCAGGAGATAGGGAGGCATGTGTCTAAGTTGGGTGCTTGTTTTCCAGCTTGGCCAACTTAGTGCAAGGTAGCTTTATTCACTGAGATAGGAAATAATAGATGAGGACATTTTTTTCCTTCTTGGAGGAGGGAGGGACAGAAGATGAAATTTAGTACCTCATCATTGCATTTGAAGCCACTGTGAAATGTCTGATGTCATATAGGCCATCAGCCTCATTGGTCAGGAGGTCTGAGCCACTGGAGATATACATTTGTCATTGGAATATAGATGGTGACTAAAGCTATAGGATTAGATGAGCTCAGCCAGCAAAAGAGGGTAGGATAAGAAGAGAAAAGGCCTTAGCACAGTGGAGGGATTCTAACCCAACAAGTTTGGCTAGAGGAAGATGAGCCGACAAGAATGGTTAGGAGTGGCAGGAACAAAAGGAAAACACCCAGAAGGATGTGTTGTCATGGAAGCCAAGGGAAGGGGAAGCTTCAAGGAGAAAGCAGTGGCTTATAGCCTTTAAACCATCGAAGTGGTCTAACTACTGAAAAAAAGTCTAAGTGTTGTAGCCTCATTGGTGCATAGAGCTCTTGCAGGGGCTTGAGTGGAGGAATGAATAGAAGATGAAGTGGATGGTGTTGGTGTCCTGCCCAGTTCCCTTTGGCAGTCACTTCTGTATTCCAAAGGCTGCTTATTATGAACACCTGTAACTCTTTGCTTGAGGGTTTTATTGATTGATTGATTGATTGGCCGGAGAGCACCCTTAGCCTATGTAAAGAGCAAGCCAAAGTGATAGTTAATGTCCCCAGAAGCAATGATAGGCAGGGACTTGATAACTAAATATCCTAGTCCCTTGGCCCTCAGTTGGGATAATAGTGAAGAGTGTTCTACACTGTCTTTCAGAGTTCTCCAGGGATATTGACTGGCCCAATAATACAATCTGCGTGAGCTTTCTGCCCTTCTCTGGCATACTCCTCAACTCCCCTACAGCATTTCTGGGAATTACCTACCAAACAAATTACTCATCCTTGAATCCTTGCCTCAGAGGCTGCTTCTGGGGAAACAAAATCATATAGAAGGTGAGGAGAGGGAGCAATCAATATAACCTTAATGAGGATAGCTGAAGAGGAGTATTAGGAAAAGAAACGGGGTCAAAGTTGGTTCATTATAATTATGAAAGAGTACTGAGCTTGTTCGAATGATGGTGGAAGGGATATGAGAGAGAGAGAGAGAGAGAGAGAGAGAAGAGAAGAGAGATCATATAGGACTCTATGTGCACAAGTGGATTTTTTCCTGATGCTGTTGGTTAAAATATAAAATGAGGAGAAAGGAGAAAACAAAAAGAAAGAAAAATGTAATAAGGTTTTCATTATAAACATAGGAGACCTCTTTCTAGGTGTGATGGAGGCACAAAAGTTTCCTCTTCAAAGGAATAAAACAAGTTCTGATGTTCTTGGACCTTTGCATGTTTAGGAATTCCCAGCATCTCTAGAATCCATTCAATCACTCCATGACACATTTTTCCTTCCAGATGTGAAAACTAAAGAGTCAGTTGTCAGTTGAATACTCTAGTATTATTTTCTCAGCAATTATTTTAAGGAATGCATTTGAATAAAATGCACTTTTGGCATCATTTTAAAAAGTAGATGATGATTTATGCTTTTCTTGCAGGAACAAGATGGTTCTGGGCATGAGTCATGGTTATATGCTGGGAAGATTCCGATGGGAACCTTGCTTTTGGTGGTTGATCCATACCTTACATGGGCCTGAGGCTGTGCATGGCTTTTATTAGTATGTGCATTTTGCTTAGTAAGGCTCAAGCTTCATCTTTTCCTTCCCAACTCAGTCCCTGTTTGTATTTCACACGCACCTGATTCAGAATCTGTGTTTGGGACTCTGAGTGGGTTGGGAATAGTAATAGGGAAAATCTGTAATTATTTGTCAGCTAACATCGGATGATGTGTTCTCAGCTGCAGCTGGGAAATGGATAATTTCTCTGCAGGGGAGTAGATTCAAATGGTAGAAAAAGTTTTAAGTCTTCCAACATTCCCATCTCCATGGGGCAGGTTTGGTGCAAATCAAAATTGTCCATAGGCCAAAAAAGCTGCAAAGCACAGCACAGATCTGTACTTTTCTCGATTACGGAAAGAGCTGTTTTATATGCAGCCTTCAGATATAATTTTGCTAGTGAAAAATCTCTGCCCCAGAGCAGATGTTTCTTGGAAACAACACTGAAGTCTTTAAGGGGCCAAGGTGAATGAACTATACCACTGATTCTTGAAGTTTTCCAGGTTAAACCTATCTCTCTCATTGTCCTTGGCACTGGTTCTCAAAATGTGTTCTACAGCGTTGCTTCTTAGATTTGAATGTGCATAGAAATCACCTGAGGATTTTGTTAAACTGCAGACTCCATTCTAGTAGTTCTGGGGAGGGGCTTACGATTCTGCATTTTTGACAAGCTCCCAGGGGATGCTGATGCTGATTTATGTTGATCCCTGAATCCTACTTTGAGTAGCAGAGAATTATAGAAAGTTGGTCTTGCAAGATGCTAATACAAAGATTCCCTGGTCTAATAAGTTCAAAGGGGGGAAAAGAAAAAACACTTGCATTTTTTTTAATTTTCCTCATCAAAACTTTGAAAATTAACAAATTAAAGACTCTCAGAAGATTTGCACTGATAAAGTCTGATTCAAAAGTAATGGACCATACAGCCATACTGTAATATGTTGTCTCTTAACAACTGGGGGAATTTGAGTTTTGTGAAAGGAAAGGGGAGTCTGATGTGTGGTGTTCATTCTAGTATTTGTTCAGACATTTAAGCAGATTGAAAGAGGATTTTAGAAAATGTTTGCCTCTCTTTGTGAGTGACCCTTGTAACCCTTCTCAGTTGAGTGTTACTGGTTCTCCAAAAGAGTGAGGCTCTAAGTCAGGCTCTCAGTATCCCCAGTAGAATAATAAGTTTCCATCTAAAGTTTTGGTATTTAGAGCTGATTGGAGGATGGTATGCCCTGCAATCAGCTGTAAAACTTGTCAGGAGTTTAGCTGCCACCATGCTCTTGTGAAAAGGCCAGCTGAGAAAAGTGTTAGACAGGAAAGCTAGACTAAGGGAATTTAAATCCCTTCAACCACTTTAAATTGTTTGCAAACTTCTGCGTGTCTATGTCTCAATTCTCTAATAAGTTCCCATGAAGATTCCTGGCTTCCACCCCAGAAATGATTATTCTTTGAGTCTTGAGTATATCCTAAGGATCTTCATTTTAATAAACATGTCCAGGGTTTTCTGATGCAGGTGTTCTGAGGACCACATTTTGACATTAAATTCTACTTCCTCAGAGTTATACAACCAGCGACTGGGCTTCCTAAGTTTGGCTTTCTGAACATGCACCTTTGTCAGTCATGTTTTAATATTCTACTCTGGATTTTTATGGATGATATATATGACTAAATGAAAAAGCATAAGCATTTTCTCTAAAACTATTATTGAAGATATTGTCATTATGTCAGACTTCAGAAAAGTCTGTAAAAGAATTCTGTTGGCAGAGAAGTATAACCTTGCTTCTGTGTTTGGGGTACAGGATCACCAGAACACAACATTCCTTGATATGTCTTACTGTAAAAGTAAATGCACATTTGCTCCTATTTCAAAAGACATGTATTGGTGTTACCAAAAACATGTAAGCTTATGTAAATTTTACCCAAAATTGTTAAGTTGATCCTCTAAGTCATCTTTGGCTTTAGGTATATCATATCGCCATACTCTGGGGGTATTTACTCCACAGCTTAAGAAATGTAGGATTGTATTCTGATTAGGGTCCCAGAAATTTAATAAATGAATAAATTCCCTTTAAAATTTGTTCCCAGAAATAAAAGCTTTCTTACATTAATATTATATATTGAGACATGAGAATTATATCATTTTCTTTTTAAAAATTTCAACTTGATTGATATGAAGTTTATAGCAAAATTAAGTGCTTAATGACAGCAATTTTTGTTAGTCTAGCTGTTTAACATATTTGCTAAAATTTTTCAATTTTTCTATATACGTTTAATTTCAGCTCTTCAGGTTAATTCTCTTATTAATATGTGATTAAATATAAGGCAAGTTAGAGTCTTTAAGTTGATAGAGAATAAATTATTATTGCTTTTTTATTATTGACAAATTCTTGCAACCATTGATATCTTCTCACCATTGTTTATTGAGTCAGAAATACTCTTCGATATTATTGTGATTGATTCAGGCTCTTCTTGAGGGTTCAGCCACCGGCATTCAGAATGATTCTGTCATCAGAGTGACTACAAGGCAAAGTGATGAAGATCTGGAAGTCCAGAGAAAACAAAGATGATTCTTCTTGAGAGCTGTCTTCTGAAGACTTCTGGGTGGTTCTACCCCTTGACACAGATTCACGGAGGTCATATTGCAGAATTCCTCTACCTGTTTGTAGTGGCTATTCTCTAAAGCATTTTGCATACTTTCTCCTATTCAGACCTCTCCATAGCACTAGGGGCATCCTCTTTATCTTAAAGACTGAGGGCAGCAGCCCAGAAGACATTGAATGACCTGCCTGATGTCAATCAAGTAGGTGCAGAAGTGATGTTGGAACTTGGTCTTCAGACACCAAATCTACAATTGTTCCTCCCAGATCCCAGCTCCTAACTTGTGCTCACTTGATGCCATATCGCAGGTCTGGGTGGCCTCACTTGTTACAGCCTCTTGGCTCTCCATCCATTCAAATGGAAAAATACTTGGCTGAATACTAAGTAAAAAGTATGTATAAGGATGCAAAAGAAAACATGTTTGTTTTAAGAAATCAACATGTTGGAGTTTGACAAAATGCTGATTGAATGCTTGTATTTGGTTATACTTGGGTTGGTCTTAAAATGAGATATAGGGATGACTTTAGTACAAAGGAATTTTTTAAACATTCCAATTCAATGGCTAAATAAAGCATCTTATTTTAATAGGAATATAGTCCACATAAGTACTGCATACAGATAAGTTTTTCATCAACAAACCACATTCTCCCCATGACTTAGTGACGTCCTGGATTGGGAATTAAATGACATCCACAGAATATCACAGCAACCGGTTAACACTGGAAAACAAAACTGAGCAAAATAAGCAACAACAAATAGTAAATTAACATGTTGTTTGTTCCACATTATATCAAACATCCACTCTGATTTTTAATCTCTTAGTTGTCCCCTTCCCTAACTGGAGTAGATACCCGGTTATGGGCCATTTGGAGTGCTGCATTGACACTTTCAGGTTGGAACCACTTAAGTAAAACTAACAAATACAGTCAATCTCTCTCTTTCTCTCTCTCTCTCTTTTTCTCTCTCTCTCCCTTTTCTACCTTTCTCTTCTCTCTCTCTCTCTTACACATACACACACACACACCCTCACTCAAGAACAAATATTGATGTATGCAATGGGGCATCGTGAGTACTTGATAAATAACTCTTGAAGAAAACAGATGGATGAGATTACCCTCTATCTCAGTCATTCTCACCATTGCCACCCAGAAGGATCCACAGTGGCCATGGGCCACTGTGTGGCTAGGAGGAAGAAGCTTTTATGTACATGACAAAACCCCATGGCAGAAACATTGTGGGGACGTTATAAGTGGACTGTAATCTGCTGGAGACCAGGGGCATGCCTTAAACTTGCTCTTTGCCATCGTCTCTATCTGGAATAGTGCAGAGCACCTAGAAGATTCCTCATAAAGGCTTCCTGACCAGTAGAGGGAGAGAACCAATGTCAGCTTCTCTCGTTGCCTATTTGTGTGTTGCGAAAGGGAGAAAGGTTGTGTGGTAGATATTTATGGAGTGAATGGAAATCAGAAAAAGAGAATGATATATTCATTTCTACCCTTACCTTCGATGTTTTTTCTTGTCACATATAATTATGATAATCAATATTTGCATTGGGATATAATTTATCATGTAATTTATACCACTGTTTTTATTTACCACTATTTTTGCATTTCTTTATGTATAGTTATCACACAGTATAAGTAATACCCAATGTATCCATGATACTTACATATGCAAGTTATACATAGTCAATATTTAACTTAGAAATAAACATCCTGTAATATAAGAATTTTTGTTAAATGTAATGCCCTAGTCCAGTGACAATAAAACTTGTAATACAGAGTTGATTCTCCTTAGATGGCAACTTCCTCTCTCTCCCTAGTGGAAGTGAAAACTTTGACCTAATGGAGCTGGTAAAACAAACTCCCACTCATATCCAGTTGCCGGCAAGAAGGCCCACAGCCTGAACACAGGATCTGAGCACAGGAAGTTCAATATTTGTTTTGCATTATAAGGCTATTGGAGCCATAAAAAAATTTTTTTTAAAATTTTGATTATTAGAGATTCAAACGATGTTTACATACAAGATACCAGTCTGTGTGACATTATATGCTGGCTGAGTGCCAGCCTGTGCAAATACAGCTCCTATTGTGTGCAACAGACAGTGGCCATTGGGCTTTGGGTTTTATAAATTGAATTAACAAACATCTGATGGGAATCAGCTTTTACAGATAGCTTGGCCAGATTGAGGAGAAAAGTTTTTTTGGTTGTTGGTAGTGTTTTTTTTTTAATTCCTTCCCAGTGACAGCTGTTGATAAACCAGACAAATATTGACTATTTATCTTGTCTCCCAATTCATAGCAACACAAATCTTTTGCATCCACTTAATTTTTTAATGTATTTATTAATTGTTTTTACAACTTTGGATTCTCCCAGCTCTCTATTTGCTTCTTACCTTGAAATATTGAGCTCTGTTGTTGGGGTGACACCCATTGTGGCTAGGGTTCCTAGGTAGAGGGTGTACAGAATTGAATGCACTAGGTTTGGCTTCCTTGCCAGTGTGACATTCTGAAAGACATGGAGAAGAAGTTATTGGGACTGGCCACCAAATCTATACCTTCCTATCACATCTACTCTGTGGGACAGACACAGTGGCTGTGGGAGCCAGAGGGTTCCTGCTCTGTTTTAACTTGCTAGCCCATCAAAGGCACATAACAGCCCCCGAACTTTAATGACTGTATTGACATTTCTAAGGTTCAATTCCTATTCACTCAAACTCAATCATAGAATTAACTGCCATATATGCATGTGAAATATAAAATCCTGTTGTACTGTCTTATTTATATAATTTTGTGGAAAAGTTTGTTTTGGAAGGCATTAGTTTCTATGGCAAATATGGCAAACTTTGCATTATAAAAATTGGTGTCTTTATTCTGAATATTTACAGTAATTTTCCTATGAAAAAAATCTTTAAGAATGAATTACTATTATTATTTTATATATATGTCACTCCTTGTTAATTATGGTTTGTGTATATTTTAAAATTCTCTGTAGATTTAGGGTTACCAGATAAAATAGAGAATTCAAATTTCAGGTAAAGAGTGAATATTTTTTAGTATAAATGTACCCCCCGAAATATACAGAATATGCTTATACTAAAAAATTAGTCATTGTTTATGAAATTCAGATTTAACTGGGCATCTTGTATTTTAATTTGCTAAGTCTGGTGACTCTGAGTAGACTATATGTCATATGTGTCTCTAGCCATTACAGTTTATGCTTCTCTTTGTCTAATACTTGCCTGGCCTGCATCATACTGATAGCATAAAATCTTAACTCCTAAAACATCAGACAAGGAATCAAGTTTTTATGTTTGCTTCAAAGCTGTTCACAAATATTTAATAGTATAGTATTCTTAGGCACTATTTTGGACAGTATGGGTCATATTTGATAACATTGACGTTGATTATGGGACATCTTTATCAGTTATTGATCTTTGATCAAAAAGGGCAGAAGTGTAGAGAACTTGGGTGCTAGTTTCATTTCTGACACAGACTTTGTCTGGATCTCTATATTATCCGTGACTGGGAATACATCTATCTGTGGTAGATTCAGCGCTACATTAACAACACCAATTCTTTTCCCTCTCCCTGTATCCACACCTTGGACATAAAGGGGGTGGAGCTTCTCTCTCTGCTCCTTGAGTGTGACTGTGGCCATGTGATTACTGTTGGCCAATGAGCTGTTAGCAAATGGGACACTTGCAGAGGCTTGAAAAGCGACTGCACTGCACGTGCATGTTTCTGCTTCCAGTGGCGCACCTCTGCCTTCACTGCGAGAACGTGCCAGGGCTAGCCTGTCGGAGGGATGGGCGAGTGAGGTGGAGAAGAACATTTAGCCTCTATGCATTCCTGTCTCTCACCCAGGAGGGGAAATAATCAAATTGAAAGATTTTACTTTTCTGCAAGAATCATTACTCACCTTTTGTGTGTAAATATTGGCGAGGGTTCAAGAAATCATACTTATGCATGTGTGCTGCAGCCTTAACGCAAATCTGATCTGGCCTTAGAATCCTGAGCATACCAAGACCTAAGGGGAATTTTTATTTTTTCATACTTCATCACCTCTTTGAAACCTAAAAAAAAAAAAGAAAAGAAAGAATATAGGATAAAAAGCAGGTGAAGGGTGCATGCTGAAGGCTGGCTGGTCTATGTGGTAAGAGTTCTGTGGGCAACTTAAGTTGAGCACATGAGGGTGTTCAGGTGCTCTTTAACGTGGGCGTGGCGCTGGGCAAGACCGGAAATGAATGCTGCCTGGAACTTATCTCTCCCAGCTGCATGTCCACGTTTCTCTGACTGATTCGATCTTTAGGGCCATTGATGAAAGAGTAGGAAGATAAGAGTGCTTTGCTGTTTGCCATGCTTGGCAGAATATTGAATCATTGCCTCAGCTGCGCATATTATTGATGGAACTTTGTGTTCTGATTTATTTCCATTTTTGCCAGGTTAATGAAAAGGTTAGAATCATCTGGACCACACATAGCTGGATGACTGATAGCTCCTCTTGTTAGACTCCTGAGTTGCTAAGTGCTATGAGAGAGAGAGAGAGAGAGAGAGGGGAAGAGAAGGATTAAGGGTGTCTCATTTTAGTCCTAAGCTTTTATGACTTCTTCTCCCGTACCTGTAAGTAAGCTAAAGACTTACACAGCGTTCAGCCTAGGCTTAAATAAAATATGCAAAGTACCATGGACCAAAATTCTCACCAGACTTTGACAAGGGTTCAACAGTGTATACTTAGAAGCCCATGCAAATAATACCAATAATAGTAATAATTTCACATAGCCAAGCTACCCTAGTCTAGATGTCAGCAGAGCTCTAAATATTGAAAGCAGATCAAAGTAGCATGCATTTTCTTCAAAGTTGCTAATTTTGGAAGAAATTCCTAGATATAATAGGTATGTGGGAAAAAAAAATCATGTTGACAGCACAACAATTCACTCACTTCCTAACACGACTAGTCATGTACTGTACTTTAGTGCAAACAATAAGGTTATTGTTCAGATGGGAAAACAAGCAATTTGTTGGAAGGCTAAAAGGTGAAAATGTTCTTACAACCTGATTTTGTTTTGGCAGGCTGCATGTCATTTTCTAGCCTTGAAAAATGTGTTTAATAGACACATCTTTAAAGATCTGGCCATTTGTAAAAGCAAGGATTCCTTCTGGTTTCCTCACTGCTTTTATGTGGGATTCATTTTTCTTTTTGTTTCTTATTTGTCTAGATCTAGTGGCACAACATTCTCATTAAGTAGGGACAGCAGCATCCCAGATAACGTTGTCTGCTCTGTTTCTCTCTAGGGTGCAAGCTTTGGAGGTTTGTGGCTGGAAACCCTTCAAAGGTGACAATATGCCAGTGAGTTAATATGACCCAGGACTGTGATGAATGAAGCTGTTGGTGAGTAAATTCAGTTTGTGTTCCCATCAGAGGATGTTGCCAGAGCAGCTTCATGGTTTTAGTTCCCTCCTTTCCTTCTTTTCCATCACTTTCTTGACTGATCATGGTCCAAAGGGGGACGGAGTGGGGAGGAGAGGAGAAAGAGCCCGACACTTTGAGAGAAAGTTCCTGCACCACGTCTCCTCCCACCCTTCTGAGTTCTACAGAATTAGAGAGTTGTGTTTCAGTTAAAGGTGTTTGAATCTGTGTGCGCCGGATTTAGGGTGCTTACTGATCCCCAAATAGATACCACTCATGTAATATGTAGAGTCTATGCTACCATTTTCTTTTCTTAATTAAAAGAAAGATGCCTGAGTTTAACCTGATGTTTCTCTGTAAGTTTATAAATCTAGGGACCTGTTTTTTTAGGGGGGTCTCTTGGCTGTTAATTTAAAAAGGCTTAATTTGCATTTTCTATGTAAGCACAGATTGGCAGGCATCTAGCTCTTCTAGGACCCCCAAAAAGAAGTCTTAGGGTACACACACATACTCACACACTGTTATTAAGCTAATAAGCTCTTCCCAACCTGCTTTTCTCAGTTTTCATCCTTTCATCCTGGTGTAAAATAGAGAAATATCTAAGAAAGATTGAGGCAAGTTCTCAAGTAGTGGAGGCTGGATTTCTAGCCCCTTATAGTCTGTCTACAGAAACTCTTGTGGGCGCCGTGGTCAGACTAGATGCTTCTTCCTACATTTGTTTATCGGTTCCTCCCAAGTTTTTGGATCTCTCTGGTTTCCATTTGAATGTCTGCGGCTGAGAGCAACCATGTGAGCAAAAATAGTCCAGGGGCAAAACAAACTCAGACGGGCTGTAGTGGGCAGGGAACTGCAGCCTGAAATATCTGCATTGTCATCAGTCAGTGCTAAAAGGAGGTCAGTGATGTTTCTGGATTTGAGGCGTAAGCAGGATATGGAATCTTGGAAGGTTCTTATTCTATTGATATCCATGTGATTTGGGGGTTTTGCCTAATAGTTCTTGCTGCTAACTTTGAGTGCCAGAGTAAATACTAGTGGCCAAAGGAGAAAAAAAAAAAAGCTCTCTGGAGCTCATTTAAAGAAAACTGAAAGGAGATGTTTCTTGCCAACCTGGGCTTCGTCTTTCAACCCACAATTGAGAGAGATGGAGACAGAGACAGATATGCTGCAGTCTGGCGGACGGTTTGTGAAAGAGGAATCGCCATTTTCAATTTGGTTTTATGTGTCCTGATGACTGTCAAAGCGTCTGGTGTTTACTATGTGCTCCTCATAAATTATATCACTTAGTTTCCTCCAACAATACTTATAAGCAAGTAGTATTGCTGCCCCTGATTTATAGGGAGGGAAACTGATGTATAGACAGTAAGTGATTTGCCATTGATATCTGGTTAGAAAGGGGAGAAATGGAAGGTGGATCTGAACTCAGGAAGGCTGGAACCAAGCTCCATGCTTGGTGGTTACCTTGTATTTTTATTAATCGAGTTTTAGCTTCTTCACATTCTTTACTTTTTCCCCTTTTCATGCACTACTCTTTGAAAATACCTGGAGTCTAGATTAGAGGATGCTAAGGGATCAATCACTGGCACCGCTGTTCAGAGTAAATTTTGTGGGGTTTTAGAGGGTTTTGACAGTCTCTGCTAACACTGTCACCAATTAACACAGAAAGTCGGGAACGGATTCTGTGCCAATTTGTAGAGCCATCTGGCTATTTCTAAGAAATACTTCCCTTTAATGTTCTTTGATTCATAAAAAAAATTGGGAATTTAAAGACATACTGTGCTCCTAGGAACTGAACAATCTTGTTTACCACCCTCTTTTGGTATATAAGAACTGGGTACCTGTTTGAACTTAGAAATATCATGTAGGTTAGACCACAGGATAAAGGGTGTCAGGGGAGGTGTGCGGCTCAGCATAGTGATGATGATTATTAGCTGTGACATCACCAACCAGGTCCAGATATTGGCCTTGACACTGATTTTTGCCTTGGGCAAGGTAAATAGCCTTTACATGCCTCAGTTTCCTCATCTGTAGAATGAGAATAACAGAGCCTATTTTATGGGATTGTTATGAAGGCTATAATGGACACTTTAAGCATTTAAAATCATCTTTTATACTGGGAAGTGCTTGATAAACATTAGATATTTTTATTCATTCTTAAGCACATGACACCGAGGCAACACTAATGTCATCAGGCACTGATTGTGTTCACTTTTTGAACAAAATATCCTGGAGTTTTGTTCATCGGTGACATAAGATTTTCTAAGTTCCATGCGTTTAACTTTATGTGCAGTTGATATCACCTTCCTGCAATTGGGAGGTTGGAAACAGGTATAATTTTCAGCATCTCTCCACAATATTCGCCAGTGAAGCTTATGGTTATCCTCCATTACAACTTTGAAATTACCTCCTTTCTATTCCCCAGGTTGGAACTACTTGGCACCCAGCACAAATTGTTTCCCATGTACCCCTACCTTACCCACTCCTCACTCACAGCCTTCCTGGCAGCTGTTCCATAGAAGGTTCCTTTTGCAGTTTCTCCAGGCACCCTAACTCCAGCCTTAACCTGGTCTTGCCTGCTCACTTTTGTGACCCTTTCATTTCTGAGCAAGTTCCTATTTTCTACACGTACTTGGGAGCCTCGAGTCTTTGAATTATCCTCCACTTTCAGAGTTTGTCCCTAACTGCTAGATTGAATTCAGATGTCCTTTGCTCCTCACTCAAAGCTTTGAGCCAGTTCCAGCTCTTTCAGATCTAGCATTTTTCAGAGCGGTGGTCCCCAACCTTTCCAAGGATACGCAACATTTTCAATTAGATTAGTGTCTTTCACACTTTAGTCTTCCAGTGAGCTGACTAAAATGGGAGATCCTAGGTTAGTAGATCTGGGACAGGGCCTGAAATTCTCCATTTCCAGAACACTCCCAGTGATGCCAATGCTGCTGGGAGTAGTAAAGCTATAGATCTAAAAAAACCTCTGAACTCTTGTCTCTGCCTTTCGCCCTTGCTTCTCCAACTGCTCCTTTAATAATCCTGCTTATGTATTGTTAATGGCTCCCCACAGCTTATAGAAACACTCCAAACGTGTGTGCAGGGCATTCAAGGCACTCTACTTGAAATTCTAATAAATATTCAAGGACCAGCTAAATAACAACTCCTCCTCCACAAATCTCCTCCGCTTTTTGTCAGTCTTCACCATCCCTCTGCAGGCAGGTTCCAAGTTTGCACCTGTGATTAGCCCTTTATTCCTTTATATTCATGGATAAATAGGCATTTGTGCAACTCTCCACTCTGAAGAGCTCATTGAGAGTCCACTGCAGACACAGCCTAAGCACAGAGCTAGAGGTGTACCCAGCACTCACTCAACGTCTGTTCATGTGAATTGTGTTAGACCCCAAGTAACCAGGGTGTGGCCACAGGGGTTGACCTCGTGATAGAGCCCAGGCGAATGACTGTAATAGATCTGCATAGCAGATTCAGAACTGAGAGGAAAAGGATCTAAGCCTCAACACTGAGAATTTTAAGCACCAATCAAAGCTTCCCTTATATGCAGATAGTATTGCTTTAAAAGTGTTATTTCTATAACGCCATAGATCTGAGAGAAATATATCACTAATGTCTGGGTATTAGTATTTGAGGGTTGATAGGACATTGTTAATTTTATCTTCATGGGTCTATGATGATGTTTGCACAAGATTTTGAATTCTTTTCTTTTTCTGTCTTTGATAAGTTCTTAGAACTCAATGTGCAATAAATCACCCTTAAGGGTGTGCAATTATTTATTTTTTTCTCATTATAATCAGATTAATTTCTTATTTAATTATGCTGATAAATATTTAAAGTTATAATTTTGTTTGCATACTAATAAAAGTGGCCAACTTTTGCAAACAGGTTTAGTTATTATTATAATATTAATAATTCTGAATCACTGAGTAATTGGTTCAGGCTCATTCTCTACAGTGAATTCATAATGTCATCAGCCAGTTTTTCTTTAGGAGATGAGGATTCGAATGAGTTTTCCATTCCCGACATTCTCTGGATACATTCACTGGAAGCTGGAAGGACCCCTACAATTCAGGACTTGCATGGGGGCTGTTGTGACTGAGTAGACACACAGTAGTTCCCAAGATCTTATTTTAATATCTGGCGCAGACACTAAATAGTGTGTGATCTTAGACCATCCACTTTATCTCCCTGAACTTCAGTTTCCTCGATTACAATATGATAGAGCTGGAAGAAATTCATTCAATTACAAGTATGGATGAGAATCTACCATATGATAGGCCAGGGGATATATGTATGAGTGCATGTGTGTGTGTGTGTATGTGTGTGTGTGTGTGTGTGTGTGAAAGAGAGAAAGAGAGAGAGAGAGAGAGAGAGAGAGAGTGTGTGTGTGTGTGTGTGTGTGTGTAGCCTGTCTCCTCCAGGAACTCATAAGAAACATGTGTCCAGGTAGACAAGAGATAGAATGCAATGGGAACTTGTAAGCTAATGAGATGGGATTTTCCTAGATACATGAGCCATGTATTCATATCATATTGAACTTGTGAAATTCCATAAACTCAGAAGCATCTTTCTCATGCTATACTTTGGAGCCTCTGCCTACTCTTCTTTTCCTCTCTCTCTCTCTCTCTCTCTCTCTCTCTCTCTCTCTCTTTGTCTTTTCTGCCTTTTCTTGTTTACCTTTAAGACTTAGCTCAAGAGTTACTTTACATGACTAAGGTTTCTGGTGCAGGAGGTCTCAGACCTGTGAACATCCATGGCCCTTGTCCATGAATTTTATCTTAGCACCATATTATGGTGTCTATTGACTCATCTGTCATCCCACTAGATATAAATTGTGCAGGACAGTGTCTTTTTTCAAAATCTCATTTGTATTTACAACTACTGCATAGTAGATACAATACATATGAATTAATTAGTTAATGAATTAACTAATGGGGGTTGATAATTAATTACTTATGCTTGATAATGTCAGTACTTTATTTCTCTTAACATATGTTTATTTAATTCTTTATAGCTCTTAGGTCCTTGTTAGCAGAGTTCAGATGATTCTATAGCCACGTGGGCCAGCAACACTCATTTAGTTACAGGAGGCAGAATGTTACAGCACTACTGTTTCTCCTTTGTAACAAAAATTCAAGTAGAATTTCTATAGAAATCTTTTTTCAGTAATTTACATTGCTGATTCTGTTCTTTATAAAATTTAGCTGTATGTTCTCTCAGAGATAAAATTTTGGGTAACACCTGTCTCTGCAGTAGCCAACACACTTTAGAATGATGTGGCAAATCCACACTGAATACCTCATCATTCAACTTTAGCATGTTATGAAACTGACAATGCTGCCTTGTATTTGCGTGAATATAGTTAAGAATCCCTAACTTGTTGCAAAATGTCACTTAAAATAGTAGCTTTAGCACAGAGATTATGCTGATGAAAGATACAATAAAAAAAAAAAAACGTGAGCATCTGGATCCGTTTTTATCTGTGCAATAAACCCTTTATGTTTTCCTGTCATGGAAGATGCAGCATCTATACATACACTCACTAAATTTACCAAATTTACCAAATTCAGTCCAACTTCATGACATTTATCTTGAACGTCATTGAAGATATCTATTAATATTTCCCATGTTCTGTTTCTGAGAGTACCCAAAGCGAATAACTCTTTGTAGCAAAGAAAGTCTTATGTTATGACCCAAATGAAATATAAAACCTGCATTGAGTCAGTAGTATCATTGATTCATCCCAAATGATTGAATAATATATGTTTTCCTTTTGAAGTAATGCATGAAGTTGTTCTGTTAACTTGAAGGCTAATTCATGCTGCTGAACAGTGACAGTTCTCCTTGAAAGAGGCAGTTGTTTGTACTTTGAAACGTTACAGGGTCTAAGCATCCCACAACTTCAATAATGCATTCTTTCACAATTCCTACATCACTGAGTGGCTTTCCTTTTTTCCCGAGTGTATAAACTACTTTATGAGTTGCTTCAGTGGCATTATTTCCAGGTCTCATTGCTGCTTAAAAGAATTGTCTTTGCTTTTGCTTTTTGTCTTTTAATTTCTGCAATACAATCTTTTGCACCTCTCCCTCCAATTTAAAATATTTGTGGTTCTTTTGAGTGTTATAATGCTGATGAGCATTAAATTTCTTTAATGTTGGTATTGCAGTATCACAAAGCAAGAAAATCATCTTATCTTTAGTGGAAACATGACAATATTGCAATTCCCAATCCTTATTAAAAAATCTGTTTTCTTTCTTCTGTGTTCTCTTGTTCTTTTTTGACATGACGGGCTATAAAGCAGACAAAATTAAAAAATACTGTCGAGCTGTGCAACTATTCACAAATTCTACTTCAAACAGAAATACAGTGCACCATTGTCAAAAGATGATAACGGACTGGCATAATCAACCCCATAAACTCTCACCAACCAGCCTCCTGCAGTAGTGGTGCCAGTCGGGTGGGGGTAGTTAGAACTAAATCATGAGCACAGCAGCTGTCAATTTAGCCCTGATGGCTTACTAATGTTCTAATTGTGCCAATAAATTTGGGAGGATCATTTTGTTGAAACTTATTTTATTCCTTGGTATTTTAAATATGTTCATTTAAAAATAAAATAAAAATATAAAAGATGAACAAAAATGTATTAATAAAAATAAAAGAATTTGTTCTGTAAAATTTGGACTCAGTCAAAAGGCCACACTTCAGGACCTAGAAGGCCATATGTGGCCTTAAGGCTTTAGGTTCCCCACCCTGATGTATGATCTTTACCAATACTGCTGTGACCATCCCTCCCCACAAAAGGTTATAGTTTAATGGGTTTAAGAAATTGCAGCATTTATGAGTAGGAAACTAATTGTTTATTGGGTGGATGAAGCCCTTCAAGTGGGCAATACAGCAACCTGTGGTATGCAATCAATGAAGCCTTGGGAAAGAGTAGACACTCAGGTTTGGTATAGATGAGGCAACTTTTTGCCTATTACTGGTTTTTATTAAATATCTACATATGTGAAGGATCATGGAGAGGATGGTAAGAACCATGCCGCGGAGGCATAATGGACCAGCCTTTTCCAACCAGGGCTACATCAGAATCACCTGTGGGTTTTAAAAGCATCAGATGCCCAGACCCCATCCTTAGAGAGTTTGACTTGGGAGGTCTGGTGTAGAGCCACAGTATCATGATGCTTAAAACCCTCTAAAAATTGCACTGAAAAGCAGTCAGAGTTGGGAATCTCTATAATGAACTTAAGACAATTAGGAGAGATTTGTCCCAAGGACTCTGTGAGTCCTTCAAACGATGTACAAATGTTATTGCTTTTGAAAAAGTGACCCTGAGGGCCTCCATTGTCTTAGTTCTGAGAATATTTCTTGGTTTTAATCCTGTTCGTGTGATCTAAAGGGTTTCAGTGAGCGCAGGAACAATGCGTTAATTAAAATCCACCATTAAGTTGAAGCAGAAATACCAGCAGTCTACTGACTTGTTGATTGTTGACAGATTGAAGTAGAGGGAATCGAGCCAGTTCACATCCTATATGTTGCACCAACAGGGGGTAAATGAGTTGCTCTTTAAAAAGTCTGTAACAGACAATTTAAATGTATTCATGAACTTTCACAGAAGGTCTGGAAAACAAGGAGGCTGTGTGGTCTAGAGAAAAAGGGATCAAGACCTTGGACCTGCTCCCAGGGCTGCTACTAACCACACACATGACCTTGGGCCAATTATTTAACCTTTTCAGGTCAGTTTTCTTATCTGTAAAATGTGTGGACTATATTATTCTCCAAGTCCGCTCTCCATTTAAAATTCTATAATACAATACATCCACAGAATTGTTTTACAATTCTAAAACATCTAAACAAGGTAATAATGGTCTCCCTGAAAAACAAACAAATTCTGCTATTATATGTTTCCCCGAATTTCATGAATCAAGATAATTTGTGTTGGTACAGCAGTGCTTCTCAACATAGACCAAGAGAGGCTCCCTGTTAATATTACATATTTAGTTTAAACACTCAGCATTCGAGTGTCAGTACTTAGGGAAGAAAGTTAAACCTGAATGGCCCCAAATAGTAGATCATTCAGTTCAGTTCAGTAAGCTTATTCTTTTTAGTTTTTCTGAAAAATAACATGCAGAGAGATGTAAAACTTTACCTGTATAGTTTGATGATATTTTTCCAAAGTGAAATATTCATGTAACGAGCCCCCACATCAGTAAACAGAACATTACAGGTGCCGCTCTCTCTTCCCATGACCATTCTCCACACCCTTAAAGGTAAACTCCACTATCCTGATTTGTAATATTACAAACTAGTTTTTGCCTCTTTTTATGCTTATTTGTGTCTGTCTTTTTTCTATCAACATTGTGTTTTGAAATTCCTTCATATGAATATGTGGTAGAGTTTGTTCATTCTTAGCTCTGTATAAGTAACCCATTGTATCACAGTTTAATGTTGATTATCATTTGGGTAGTTTCCAGTTTAGGGTGCTTACAAATAATGCTGCTATGAACATTCATATGTATCTAAATTTCTGTTGGATATGTTCCTAAGAAAGAGATTGTTGAGTTATGAGGTATAGCATGCTGCTCTTTGAGGGCTTTATAAGTAACTGACCTATTGCTCTGTGCTGGGGTCCCAAATATACTGTAGCTCTCAAAGGGCCAAATCATGGCTTTTGGGGTTAGAAATGCACTAAGGAACCATGCATATGTATAGGAGCTACAGATAAACTTCCTGCTTATGTCTATTAGGCTCATATTTAAATACATTTTTGTTCATTCAACACCAACCACATGGTGGCAGGGGAGAGAGACCCCAATTAGACCATGTAGTAACAATAGGAGCTACAATGTCACAATGAGTTTAAAGAAGAATGCGCCTTTAAAAGAATAATTGAAAAAAAAAAAGGAAAGAAAGAAAAACATCATGTCTGCTAGTAGTCCCATTTAAAGTCATCTGGGGAGTATTAGGCCTGGCGGGACTGTGCTTTGTCTTGCTTTGTTTTTAGTTTAACTGAGGGTGCAGACAATGTACTCAGGACTGGGAACAAGGGCCTCCCACACATCAATCCTTCCAATTGATCCTGAGATTTGGTATATACAAAGTTTTATGGTTCTTTTTGTTTTTTCCCCCAAGCTTTCCTGAAGGATCCATTTTTAGGCCTCTTAGAAAGTCACCTGCTCATTATTTCCACTGCATCTGGGTGGGGAAGTTTGGCCCAAAGGGCAGTTCCGATGTCTTTGTGCTACTATTATTGGAGACTAGTCTCTGCCTGAGGTCACGTCCACCTTATCCAATTAAAGGCATGCTGTCCCTTCAATGGATGAGGCCACTTTGGGTGGTGCATTCTGCTTAGATTCATAGCAGATCCTGAGAAAGTCTGTAGCTGCCTGAGTGGGTATCTTCAGGAAGGTGGAAAGTCTTTACCAGTCTTCTGCAAAGTGTTAGTTGAGGTCTAAGGAGGACTAAATGAGCCATGATGCCTTTCCCTACAGGCTTTTGGCTTATGAAGGAGGCACACTGCTGTCATACATATGGGGTCTTGGGTCAGCTTCTCTGGGGGCAGGGCCAGAGACAGGGATTTGGGTGCACGGGCTTTGTGGAGGGTGTGCTTCCATAGGAAGAGGGGTGGGTGAAGCAGGGTAAGGTGGTAGAAGATGATAAACCCATGCATTGTTTTGCTTGATTTTATGGCAGAAGGAGGAACTCTGGAATGTGAATTGCACTACGTGGAGAGGCTTGGGGGGCCTAGTATTGTGTAACCCTCATCATTCACGTCCCTTAGTCATCAGTCGCAGGCTGCGAGTGAGCAGAGCATGAGCAACCTCTGAGGAAAGGAGACCCTCAGTCAGCCAAGGGTTCTTCTTCAGATAAAGGGGCAGCCGAGAGCCATCGGTGGCCAACAGGACCTGGGGAATGGACATGTGAGCCAGCAGTGATGGGAATCCAGGTGGGATGCTAATAGCATCTGCTACACACAAATTGGGATTCCTGGAGGTTTTACCACAGGGATCACAGTAAGGGGATCATTTCTTTCTAAACTCTAAACTTTTGGTTGGCCTCACTGGAAATAACAGAAGGCATTTTATCATGGCATCTTCTGTTTGCCCATATGCATCTGGTGAATTTTTATCAGACTCATTCAGGGAAAAAAACAAAAAACAAAACTGCTCCCTTTCCCCATTAATTTCACAAACATTCCATGCTCTTTTCCTTATTCTTAACATCTCTCGCCTCTCATATCCAGCCAAAAATCTACCACATCCTTCAGGATCTGACAAAATACCTCACTTCCTCCCCAGAGTCCAAAGCATATCTGTCATCGTCAGCTGAATCTACCCTCTTCCTCTTTTATGGCAGTTAGCTCCTGACACGGTCTAACATTCAATTACTTTTGTTTACTTTTGAGATATATTGTCTTATCTTCATGAACAGACTATACATTTGCCTTAGGTTGGGATTCTCCAGGAGCAGACCCTGAGATGAGGATCTGGAGTAAGGATGTAATTCCAGGAAGTGCTCATAGGAAAATGTCCAAGTGAGACGGTGAAGGCCAGACAGGCAATGTAAGGTGCACTGCTGAGAAAGCTACCACTGTCAGGGGCTGGAACATGATTCCACTGAGGACCTCTGGGAGAATCTGCAGTGCACACCTCAGAACTGTGTCACCTGAGAGGCAAGGGAATGGGGCATTGTCTTCCAAGACTTGTTCATCATTAGTGAGGGCCTCACCTGGGGAAAGTAATTCCCTGGCACTTCTGATACGCACAGGCCAAGTTCCTCTTACTAGAGAACACACTCAAGCCAAGGGAAGTAGGTGTTTGCAATAAGAAATCTCAGATGATATGGGAACAGTGAATGTTCAGGAGATATGAGTGGGGGGGCATCTGCCTTGAGTTTCTGGAAATCAAAGATCATCTATGCATCTAGATCCTCTTTTCCAGCTAACAAGGATCATGCAATAACATCTTTATCTGTTTCACTGATCTGTGGGTTGCTGATGACTGAGAAGTGACATAAATAGGAGTGTTAAATACGTATTTATATTAGTGGTCTTGTGAAATTTAAGAAGCCTATATGGCGATACCTCAAAGAGCTAAAAGTAGAACTACCATTTAATCCAGCAATCCCATTACTGGGCATCTATCCAGAGGAAAAAAAGACATTCTATAAAAAAGACATCTGCACTCAAATGTTTATAGCAGCACAATTCACAATTGCAAAGATGTGGAAACAACGCAAGTGCCCATCAATACCTGAGTGGATTAATAAAATGTGGCATATGTATACCATGGAGTTCTACTGAGCCACAAACAACAATGGTGACGTAGCACCTCTTGTATTATCCTGAATAGAGCTGGAGCCAATTCTACTAAGTATCACAAGACTGGAAAAACAAGCACGACATGTACTCACCATCAAATTGGTATTAACTGATCGACAACAATTAGGTACACATTTAGTAGTAACATTTATCAGGTGTCGGGCAAGTGGGCGGGGAGGGGATGGGTATATTCACACCCAATGGGTACAGTGCATACCATCTAAAGGATGGACACTCTTGAAGCTCTGACTCAGGTGGGACAAAGGCAATATATATAACCTAAACATTTGCACCCATGTAATATGCTGAAATTAAAAAAAAGCAAAAAACATTAAGAAGACTAAAGCAATAACTCAACAGATTAAAACTAAAAATTCCCAGGGTTAAACATCACCATGTTTAGTGCTACACCAATGGATCAAAATCATTGTTGATAATAGTTACTTCCAAGAAGTTTCATGAATTTGACGGTGCTGTGTTGTAGGTTGGATACTGAAGCACATTGTATTTTGAGGCATATTAGAATTCTATGCAGTTTAGAACACCTACCACAAAAGCCAAATTCATAAATTCAACCTCTAGTTGTTACCACACACAGAGTTCTCATACCCTTCTTTTCCTGTGACACTTAATGGATTTTCCCATCCTTCCTCTGATGTTTGCCTAGTCCCTATAAAGTAGATTAGTTCCAAGCTTCTCTGTATGTCAAGTGCACAGTGAGAAATCTTACAGTTCGAATTCAGCATGTGAACCTGCCTCCTTGAATGTTATATTTTCTATTGTCTCATGTCTCTCAAGTGCCCAGTCTGTGCCAGGTACAGTTCTAGGTGCTTGGGATACATTATTGAACAATGATGTCTGCCTTCTGTGGGCTTAAACTGTAGATAGGGGAATAATGTCATTCAATAAGCAAAATAAATGAGTAACCAATAGAGTACATTAGAAGGTGCTGTGTTATGGAAAAAAAGTAGAGCATGACAAGGGGGATATGGAATGTAGGTGGGTGAGTGATAACTGGATATAGGATGGTAATTCTAGGCAACTTTGAGAAAGTAATATCTAAACAAACAAGTGACAGAAGGGAGATAGGTCCATCTTTTATTTCCCCTATTGGTCGGATGCTACATTATTTCCTTTTCTTTGCAATATCTCTTACATTTCTTTTCTAAGTCTCCCAGTTCCTGAAGTTAATTGCCAAACCTCCCTTGTCCTGAGTGCTCTAAGCCCATTGTTACCCATTTCCTTTCACATGTAATAATTCTGACTCTCATGACTTTCTTCTGGCCTCTCCTAACACAAATATCACTTCACACAAGCAAAGCCAGGCCCCAAACACTCTGTATTTCCCTTACTTCTAAAGCCAAATCTTTTCATGATGTTCAACATGCTTAATGTGTTGCTTCCGACACTCGCCTTGTTTTCTCTGCTTTGCTTTGCTTGGACTATCTCCTTTTAGGAGCACAATTTCTCCTCATTCATTTTCTATTCTCCCCTGCCTCCTCCCCATAAAAAAGAAAAAACAGTCACAGTGGCAAAAACATAGTCTACACAATCCATGTGCTCCATTTAGCTTATTCTATGTGCTTTCATGCACACAGGACCAAATGACCAAGTGTTACTTATGACTTCTTTCCAGTCTAAATTAATTCTCCTCCAAGGGACATTTCGAAAATATGATCACAGTTTGTTCTCATGCTCCTCTTATTTTTTTTTTTTTTCGGTATTCTCTAATGAATTTAAGCAATGCAAAGATTGCATTTCTCTAGTGTATCCCAAATGGAATGTCTTTTCCTGCCTAATCATGCTCTCTCGACCTGTGATGAGATGCTCCAGACACTGGGTTTCTTCTTATGGGATCTCTGCCCAGCATATTGCTTTATTCAATCTTGTATTTATCCTGTCTGGTCTTTGACAGATACATTATACATTTATAGATAATATGGAATTCATTATTCAAGAACCAAAAAATGAAGACATGTCTTTCAATTCATATCAAGAATTATTTTGTTTATATAGACAATAGAGTAAAGCCACTTTTGCTTCCTGCTTTCCAGGCATACTTAGGACCATGAAAAAGTTTGTAATTCATTGCAACCTTACTTTCATGATTTAAATTAAATGTAAGATAATTTTTTTTTTGTTTTAGGACCCAGAAGAAATTTGTGTTATAGATATTTTTGTAAAAAATGAATATAAATTAGATTTGGACAAATCAAATCCTATCTAAAATATACAAGAATGTCTCAGTGTACAGGATTTTTATCCTATCTACAAATAGTTCTTTTGAAAATTAATATTCAACTTTTATATAGTCAAGTTTTTGGAATTGTTTTCTTCTTTGAATTTGGTTTTGAATCAAGTAGCCTGGAACTACCTGATGAGATGATAAACAATATTCCATTTTTGACATATTTATAAGCAACATATTTAATTTGCATTTTGATTAATCAAAATGTATAACTCTGAAATATTTTTTGATGCATTCTTTACCCTTTATTTGTCCTGTGGATTGGTGGGTTTGAGGACCTGCCACTGTGGAGTGGCAGGAAGTGGAGGTTGACCACGGAGGTCACAAACCACACAAAGAATGTACATTAATCCAAACACCTCTAACTAGACATGTTCACTTGGCAGGGAACTGACTCTAAATTTGAATTCTGTGAAATATTGGATACACCAGCTTAATTTGTTTAGGCCAACTCTCCCCTTGAGACTTCCATTACAGTTAGAAGGATTAACAAAGAAACAATAAAGCTTTTTTGTTGTTGTTTGGCCTGGAAATCAGAAAACACTAGAAGTTTTTAATTTTTTTTTCTCCTTTTCTTTTTTAGAAAAGGAGTCACTGGTATATTTCATAAACTCTTTTCCTGTTACCAGCTCTACCCCAAAACAACAAAATCCAGGAAAACAAGTCAATTTCATTTTAAAACTACCTGATGTTGACATTTTTGTTACATCAAAATAATGAAGTATCTAAGGAATGGGAAACAAACACCACATATACTCACTTTGAAATTAGAACTAACCAATGAGCACACAGGTGCACAGAGGGAAGTAAATCGCAAAGGAAATTGATCAGGGGAAGGGGGGTGGAAGAGATGGGTGAAAATAAAATTAAAAAAATAAAAATAAAACAATAAAAGCAATCCATGTAACCCAAACCATTTGTACCCCCACAATACTTTGAAATAAAAGAAAAATACAGCATACTGTCATACAGAAGAAAAAAATTGTGATCTGTATATTTTTCTCTTGGTTCTGGAAGCCTAAGTTCATCAAGTGGCCATTAATTGCTATTGTGGTGTTACATTTTTATCTACTAAGGGATATGAACTAGAGAAGAAACTGGGGCAAGGATTAAGATTTATTTGCTTAATTTAAATCAGAAACCTCCTAGAATTTTGCATATAGAATTGGTCCATATCTGAACCTTCTAGCACTGTAGGAGCTTTCTTTCTTTCTGTTATGTTAAAGAAATCGTGAGTCAGAACGCAGAGAAAAGCAAAATTCTAAGACTAGCACGATGATTATTCTTCTATCGGGAGCGTCCTGACATGTATGGCTGCCTGTGCTCTCTGTTTCCTGAGCATTTCTATTTTGGTGGACAGAACTTAAGAAATTAATCAATATGTTAGGGTTTTTCTGTGTGTTTCTGTCACTGAGTAACTGGTCACAAAAATGGAAAAGTTCTTAAATTTCCTTGGGGCTTGTCTTTCTCCATCTGTGAAATGGGAAAAATACAATTTGATCTTGTCCCTAAAGCAAAGATTAAATGATATAAAAGCAAAAAGGCTATTGTACAAAAATTCTCTTTCAGTATAAGGTGTCTTCATTAGCAGAGCTATGTCAAGGGTAAAGGAAAGCATCATGATGCTGAGAAATCCAATGCCATTGGTTCGAATCCCAGATCCATTGTGCCTCTTATTATTAGTTCTAATCATCTGGGCAAGTCCGTTCTTATCTCAAAGCCCCTTCCCCTGGACTGTACACTGAAGAAACTAAAATCTGTAATACTTTTATCTCACAGTTGTGAGAATCAGGTAAAAAAAAAAATGAATGAAGCATGTTGTGAAAGACAATGAGCCCAATTACTTAAATTGTTGTTATTACTGTTATTGTTGTTGTCATCATTATTATTGTTGAAAAATAAAATAGTGAAGTCTCCCTGGGCTTGGAAGTTTGGGAGGCACATATTAATAGCGTCCATCTGAGAAATACATGGAAACAGAGTATTCAATTGAAGTAATAATTACAACTGCATAAAAATATCTCTTTAAATAGTACATGTCTTTTGAAATTTTCATTCCTTAGTTGTCCGTCTTTTGTAAAATCTCCCTTGAATGTTTGGGTTTTTATTTATTTATTATTTTTATTTCAAAGTATTACGGTGAATCACCAAAACTCTTACATGGTATTGGTGGAATGTAAATTGGTACAAATACTTTGGGAATAGGGGAATGTTTGCTATAGGTGAATATATGGCTTCCTTAAGAACTAGTAATTTTACTACTTGGATTGAAATCCCTCCAGAAAAGCATATATACATATACCCTGCAAGAATGTTCATAGCAGCTATATTCATAGTAGCCAAAAAATGTGACTATTCTGATATCTTTCAATAGTTTTATGAATAAGTAAATTGTGGTATATTCACACAATGAAAAACTATGTATTGATTACATTGAACGAACCATCACTGTATACAACACCATTGGTGAATTTCCTAAATATTATGTTGAGCAGAAGGGCCCAATCACAAGAATGTTTAACATATGATTCCATTTGCATAAAGTTCAAAACCAGGTAAACGGAATTTGTGGTGTGGGAAGTCAGTGCTGTGGTTACCCTTGGGGGCGCAGCTTTCAAGGTATTGGCAGTACCCTGGGTTTTGATTTGGGTGTTGTTTACTTACAGGCATAAGTACAGTGTGTGAGAGTTCTCCAAGCTGTACACTTTGCATGCAGTTTGACCTGAACCCCTGGTCTCAAAACTCTAAGAATGACTGCAACTACTTAACTAGCTTGGTGAAACATTTTGAACTTAAAGAAAATTTATTTCCTTTGTTGTAAGCATTAGATTGGAGTTCAGTGACTTATTACCAAAAGGACTACTCTATATTCTTGACAAACTGGAGTTAGAGGCCCATAGACAAATGGTGATTGTTACATCCAACCTTTAGAAGTAGAGACATGTATGACCTTAGTTAGCCCATGAACCTGACATAACTCAATTGACTGACTCAAGACTAGCTGTCTGGCCATGAAGGACCTCACATGTTCCTTGTGACAGGGAAGTGCTCTGTATGAAGAAGCCAAGATGAACATTATTTCTCACGTACTTACCTGGGTACAAGGAGCTGAGGTGGCCTAGCCTCTGAGCCAAGCCCTCCTGGAACTTACATGATAGAAATCCTTGACACAGGTCCTAATTACTCTGAAATGGTCTCCGTCACCTCCAAATGAAAATGGCTGGAAGCATCATGCTGCCTCATGGTCCAAAGCAGAGTGAAATGCACCAGTGACTCACCCTGATTCAGAGGTAGAAGCGGAAGGCAGAGGTGACTCTACATCTGCACATAAATTCTAAGGCTAAACTATCTGCCTGGTGGGTAGTGTTTGTTATTTCCTTGGGGCTAAACATCTGGATTCATCTTTTAAACAGGTAGTGACCCAGCAAACTCAACCTGGAGATTGGTTGCCTCTATGCAGTTAATGCCTGCCCTTCCAAGCTCAGTGACAGGGCCAACTGGCATCATGGCCCATGAAGCTCCTTATACAAAAAGCCCTCAAGTCACCTGGTTTTTCTGCAGCCTGTTTCTGCCACTGGGTAATTTTGCTCAAGTTCTTTCAGAAGCTTGAATGGCCTGATAAGTTAATCTTTGTGTAGAAAAAAGTGCACACACAAAAAAAGAAAAAAAAAAAAGGAAGACAATTTGTTCTCACAAATCATTTCACAAGGAGCTATTTTATCCAAAGATACGAGAATCACTCTGACATGTTTCATTACTTGGTAGCTAAAGTCACATTCTCACTTTAAAAGGAAAGAATTATGAAACTTTAGAATTATTTGAGTCTGTAGAGACCATCCTGGTCAACACCAGCATTTCATAGAGAAACTAAGACCAAGAAGTTTGCTGTTCTTTCACTGTCTCCATCACTATGAACCCTCAAATGACACCTGTCCTTCCTGTTTTACCTTCTTATACCTCTTTTCCCTGTCTTGCTTCCTCTATATTTTCCTTGTCACTCTCCACCTCTATAGTCAAAGCAAGAGAGAACGAGTGTAACTTTGAGGCAGGGTGTACATACAATTTTCTTCTATCATGTCTTTTTTTTTTTAATTGGGGGAGAACTACAAAGCATTTACAGTACAATGTTTCCACAGACCCCCCCATCATGTCTTTTAACCAGTATCTCTCTCAACTCATTCAATTTCCACTTAGCTTGTCATCTCATGCTTTTAAATTGGACATATTAAATGTGGTTTTATGATTAAGAGATATTAATTTCTCAATAGCCAGTGGTGATTTTGGGGATTCCACAGCTGATATTTATGACTTTTAAGTCTCAAAAATGAAACAATACAAAAAGTACCCAAATCAGCAGAATAAATCCAAGTTGCAAAATTGTATCCATATTCAAATTACAGTATTGGGTAGTTGGATTCTTTTTGTTTCAGAAAAGATGTTTTTGATAATAATTTTCAATGACAGCAAAGAGTCCCTTATGTGTAACAGAGACCACAACATAGGAAAACTTTGAGAAATTGACATTCAATTTAGAATATCTTTTGATATTAATTGTTCCAGTGTCAAGCTGGTAGCTTTAAGCTAAGTTACTTTGGAAAGTGTTCCCAGGCATGAATGTAGCCTGGAAACCTTTCCACGATTTGGAAATATCACTGGAGGGCAAAAAGTGGAAGCAAGAATAAATTAAATTTAAGGACACAATTAAACAATCATACCTTGTATGTATGTCTCTGTGTGTCAAACTTAAATGCAGCTTGCTCAGATCCACAGAGCACACAAGAGGAAGTCTTCTGAATTTTAGAACTGACCAGAGGCAGAATGAAATCTAAATCTGGCATGCTACTTTCTACAGTGTATCCATCTGATGAGTTTGCAAATCTCCAGTGAAAAAAATTCATCTACGATTCCATTCATGTAGCTTTAGGGTATGGAGTCCATAAGCACTGTAATTGTTTGAGCTCTATGAACAACGGGGTGGTTTTCATTCTTCCCTAAGCTGAAGTTTGTGCAGCTGTGGACACTCCTTCAACATTTTGGGAGAATTTACTGAGCATATTTAAAATAATCCCAGATTCTTATTCACTTTGTCAGCCAAATTTGGTGGTTTCCTAAAGTGCCATTTGAAGCCACCTGAGATTTCTCTTGATGGGCTAAAAAATTGGCATCCCTTCAAAATGATGCTTTTTACACCTTCAGTCACTATTTACTTTGTGAAGGTAGAGTGAAGCTTTTTAATTAATGCTTGTTTTCCTTTTTCTTTATGTTTAACATGAGAAATTCATAATTTCTTACATACATTTTTTTTTCTGAACTGAACAACTCTTTAGTAGGAAGCATATCAAACCATTTACATTCAGAAAATAAATGCCTAATGCCACGTGAACAGCATTTTGCTCTATGTCATTTAGTTTTAGAATTTCTACTCACTTTAAATCTATTTCTGGTTAACACTCAGCTACTTCGGGTTACACCATGAAACCTACACTTAAATGGGGCCCAAACCTGCAATAGAGATAGAGCATGCAAGCAAGAAGTGCTTTTAAAATTTCCAGTAAGGGGATTTTCTTCTTTGAGAGTTAAAGAAAATTTACATTTTACCAGTTATGGAAGGACTCTCAAGTTGAAATTCCAGTGAACTGGTATCATAAATCCAATTTATCACTGTGGTAATTTAATGTTTCTTATGGATTGGTAATCAGGGCAGCCAGCCAGTTCTCTATCTCTCAATCTGGCTTGGTTTTCTCACAGAAGAGACATTTTAAACATAATAAGCCATGGCTTTTGCCTAGCAAGTTCTTTTTTCCATCGTTCTTTATACTAGGCACAGCAGCTGACTTCAAAGACAACTTTTCCTAATCCCTCTAGCTCTGCAGGCCCCAACCCGCTGTTAGGGATCAGGCTACAGAGCTCCACAGGCTGTCCCCCACCCGTACCCTGTCCATGGGAAAATTGTCTTCCATGAAACGTAGGAACGGAAGGTGCAGTGGGTTTGGGGAGGATAGGAGAGCTGCACGGCATGCTCCCCATCACTTGCATCACCGCCTGAGCTCCACGGCTCCATCCATGGAAATATTGTCTTCCATGAAAATGGTCCCTGGTGCCAAAAGGGTTGGGAACCGCTGCAAGCTGATGTGTTCAGCACTCCTCCCACATCCTTGGTCATTTCCATTTCAGTACACATTTGCCTGAATTCCAGCAGCCAGAGCTCACTCCTTAGGACTTTACTTGCTCTGACCCCTGAAGCCTGGTTGCAAGAGGCAGGCTGGAAGTACCAGGAAATTCATGTTTTCTTGGAGCAACCTTCAACCAGTGACTGAGGGAGGAGTCGGTGTATAAATACCCCAGCTCCCTCGCCTCTTAGGGAAGCTAACCTCGAAGCACATTTTCTACACTGTTTCTCAGAGTTCTCTGGTATGATTGCACCCGAGCTGTCCACAGTGAAAACTTGCTTGACAAAGCCCCCCTATTGGTTCTCTTCCCGTGTTAGTCTCACAGCCCACCCACACCAGTATTTTCTAAAATCACTTCCCAAACAATTTCCTCTTGAATCTTTGTCTTGGGGTCTACTTCTGGGCCTACATCTGGGGAAATTCTGGAGAATTTGTAATAGAAGCACCTTCAGCTTGACCATTTTCCCTAAAAATAATTAAATAAGCCATCTCCTATAACTGATTTTTCAGGGTCTAAATTTCCACTTTGAGGCATATTTTCTAGGTTTTTTTGTTTACACTCAGTTCACTTCAATCATGCTTAATGAACACTTGCTTAGGACTGAGGCTCTTGTCAACATCAGCTGAGCCCCAGATCCTACAATCTTCAAAAGCTGTGCAGCCCAGCAGCTCTGGTATATGCAGTTAAATCTTGAAATTAAAATGTTTCAGGGACGATTTCTGACATTCAGTTTTTCAGATAGTTGGCCTTAATAGAATAAAAATAACATTCATCTTCCATCTTCTTTCCTTTTCCTCTAAGCAATTTAAGGACAAGTTTAGTGTAATTTAACAAGGCCAAGGCAATGTTATATCAAAATTTAAAAAAAAAATTGTGAAGCTTTCTTAAAATACATTTTTCTGAATTTTATCTTGAGTCTACAGCATCAGAACTTCTGGAGTTGAGGACTTTAGATTTCACCGTTCCCCCAAAATGATTTTTACACACTCTCAAGTTACATTGGCTTAGTGCTTGATAGGTTTTTTTATTCATTTATTTTTTTTACTTTTCCTTTTTTCTAATCTCACAGTTAAGTTGAATCAGACTGCTCCATTCTTTTGACAATCTAAAGGAAACATATTTGCATGTACACCCTGTAGAACAGTATTTACTTAAGCCTAGGCTTAACAGAAAATAATAAGCTTAATAAGATGCTTAAATTCCTATAATAAAAATGAAACAATAAACGCATAGAAAAATGAGGAAAAAATTACACCCATTAAATGCATCTAGCCCGATGAGTGATAGGATGGCTGCCTATTCAAGCTGGAAATTTTACACATGATCGAAGCTTTATTTAGTCTAATGGAATGTGCTTCCTGAATTTGGCTTCTCACTAAGCCAGAGCACAATAGCGGGTATTATGTGGTTGGACTGAGTTCATTCCCATCTCTAAGCTATTGTGATTCAGCCTTGACTGCCCCTTTCTCCCAGGTAGCTCTTCACCTACTGTTCCTCTCTGCTTTAGAGATTCCCTTGGAATGTTACAGAAACAGACTTGACGGTCTCTAAACACAGGTCCCCCATTCAGTCTCTCTCTAAACACTTCTGAAATCATTGAGAAGATTTAGCCTCATTTTACAGTTTAGAAAACACAAGCTCAGTGATTTTTGGAGATAAAAATCACAGAAAATGTCACTAGCGGCCAAGATCAATGAGCTCATCTCACTGCTAAAGGATCACATGGGTGGATAAATGCCATGCTTATTGCACCAGCAAAGTAGAGATGACCTCAAAATGTTTTTTTCAGGAGAATTTAATATTTGCAGTGTCCAAGAACAATATTGAATATATCATCTTTAGAGGTTTCAGAATACCTATATATGTCCTTATATTTATTTGCCTTTCTTTGGACAAATATTTAGAGAGGTAGAAATGCATCAAAATCTAATTGTGACCTGTAGCTTCTAAATAGTCTTAATCCAAATATTTCTTGTTCTCATGCATTGCTTAGCCACTGAGCATAAACCCATACGTGATAGTATCAGGAAAGCATTGTCAAGAGGCTCCTATATCCTGGGGATAATTTTGTTATTCCCACCAGTCACCTTGGGTCACCCATGCCATCATCCGAGTTGGTGCTCAAGTCTCAAATTGTTTTGAGCATTTGAATTGAGTACCTAGGGGACCTTGATATTAGGGGAAATAGACTTTGTTCCAAGACAGATTCTCAAAGGTGGCAAATTTCTAACATTGATATAAAAATTATTATTGGCCAGAGGTGTTGTAAAGTGGTCCACCTATCACAACTCTTAGACTTTCCAGGGAAGTGGTAAACCTCCCTGCCTTTGTAAGATTTCCAAACACTCTGGTTAGATCTTGCCTTTCTAATACTTCTCTTCATATCCCATACCTCTGAGTTTGTCCCCACACAGCAAGGAGATTTTAGCCCCTTGCCATCTATGGACAAGAATCCCATGTTTCTCTCAAGTCATCTTCCTCTGAAATTCAATATGAGCTCATTCTGGGCCCCTGGCCTGACTATGAATTCTGGGAAGTGTGCAGTTATCAGATAGTGATCTAGAATTCATACTGACCTACAAAAGACATTGTTTATTAACCACGTTTAAAGGTTCCCCTCCCTTGGAGTCTAGAGTGAAGGCAGAGCATCATCAGGCAATATCCCTCATAGAAATATTGGATGCTGGTTCTGGAGCCCCAACAATATAGTCCCAAAGACTTTAGTCTCACTGACAGTTTCTAAGACTGTTGACATTGTAGGGCTTATGTGGGTAGTCCAGGATGACTTCCATCTGTTTCTCACCTGCAGTCCTTGACATTTTCTACGTCATTGTCACATTGCTGACTTCATTCTGGAATTTTGTGACCTAATAAATGTTTTGTTTTTTTTTTCAGTTTGCATGCATTAAAGTTCACTCTTTGTGCTGCAAAGATCTATGGGTTTTAGCATATGCATAGGGTTATATGTCCACCATTACTCTATCATACAGAAAAGTTTTGCCACACTAAAACAACCACAGGAAAAAAAGTATACATCACCTATTCAACTTTGCTCCCACTCAGACACTCAGCAACCACTGATCTGTTTTTCCTGACTCCATAGTTTTGCCTTTTCCAAAATGTCATATTAATGGAATCATAAATGTATAGCCTATGTAGACTGGTTTATTTCACTTAGAAATATGCTTTTAAAGATTTATTCATAATTTTGCATGGCTTGATACTTTACTTTTTTTTTTTCTTGAGTATGAGGGATGTAACATGGTTTGTTTATCCCTTCACTTATTGAAGCATATCTTGGTTGCTTTCTATTTTGGGTGACTATAAATAAAGTTGTTATAAAAATTCACATATAGGTTTTTATGTGGACATAAATTTTCAAGTCAATTTGGTAAATACCTTGGAGCACAATTGCTTGTAAGAAACTGTCAAACTGTCAACCAAAATGGTTACACCAGTTTGCATTCATATCACCAATGAATGAGAAATCCTGTCACTCCACAATCTTACCAGAAATTGAGATTGTTAGTTTTTTTGGATTTTATTCATTCATAATAGTGTGTAATGGTATCTCATTATTATTTTCATTTGCATTTCTCCAGTGAGAGTTTTTATATTTAATCTACTGCTTTCTATTAATACATACTAATCATTAATAAAAACATTTTAATGAATCCATAATTTGAATGAATGATCTTTATATAAGACAATTTTTCAATGTGCCTGTACAAAATGGATTGTACATTATGGAGTGGTTAGCTAATTGGATTTTGAGGACATCTAAAGCCACAGGGGTCATATTTATGTTGTTTATTTTTACATCCTCAGCACCTGATACACATTCAGTGCTCAATAGATTTCTTTTTATGAATGAATAGACAAGCTTAAATTCATTTCTTACCCATACCCCTTTAAGGTTGGAAGCAGTTTTTTTTTTTTTTAAAGAATCTTTTTCTGGATTCTCCACTGAAAGGTAGCCTTATCTGTTCCTTGTCCTCTCCATGGAGACTATCAGAACCAGCCCCCTTCTTTAAATCTAGCTCTGTGAAATTTTGGAAAAATATTTTTAAAATCAAAATATTAATGATCGTGCCAAGAGATCCAGATGGCATAGAAATTCCTGGGAACACTTCTCTGTTTTTTAAGGTTTTTTTTTTTTTCCTTCTTATTCTTGCTCTCCCTTTTCCTAGCCCTTGATGGCAGCACTTGGGAAAATGGAAAAGTATAAAAAATGTTTATCTACTCGCTAGCCCCTTTTAGCACTCTTCAGCTGGCATAATAGCAATAACTTACATTAATGTAAAAGCTTATTTCTGGAAGTCTTCATGAGAATTTGGCAACTCAGAGGGAAGGGAACTGGATGACTGGGGCCAGGGGAGAGAGGGATCTTTAGTTTTTGTGTATAAGCTTTGGTATCCTTTTTCTGTATGCATTTAATTACTTTGCACTAATTGCAAAGTAAATTTCTTTGAAGACAAATATTCCACATGTACTTTCACGCCTTTATGTTTGTTCTAGCCTGAAAGGACATACTTCTGTGTAAAGTTCATTTTACCATTTCCTGTCATTATAGTTTGTATCCACATGCACAACTGATGTTTTTATGGAAGTGAATCATTAATTTGCCCATAGTAGTTTAAACTACTATTAAACTTTATTAAGACATCAGTTATTTCTCTATCACCTATTTCAATAACTGCCCATTTTTAATCTAAGAGTTTGAACCAGCTTGGCCTAATTGAACTTCATTGTCCACACAAGCAGGATATTGCAAAACAACAACAATATCCATAAAAACAATAATAGCTGGAGATTGACACTCTGGGAGAAAAACTGTTTTGATTAATTCTTTTCTGTGCAGAAATCTGTTACCTTTCCATAATGAAGTTGTTTAGGTTTTCACCACTATGGGATTCCATGGAAACTGAAACACCAAGTCAAGCTGGTTAACTAGTCTTCATGAAGAATCCAGGGTCTCTTTCTTGTCATCCCCTTACCAACTCAGCGTCAGAGGACAAGACTACATTCCCTGAATGTTAGTTTCTTTACATCAAAATGAGAATAAGAATATCAGTTTCATTTCTTTCTTTCTCCCCATCCCAACTTTATCAAGGTATAATTAACAAATAAAAATTATATATATTTATGGTATATAATATGTTGTTTTGATATATGTATATATTGTGAAATAATTAAATCAAATCAATTAACGTATCCATTCCTTCCCGTACTTATCAGTTTTTTGTGGTGAGAACATTTAGATCTCCTCTGTTAGTAATTTTCAGGTAAATAATACATTATTATTAACTATAGTCACCATGCTGTACAATAGATACCCAGAATTCATTCACCCTAACTGAAACTTTGTACCTTTTTGCTTGGGAAAAAGTCAGATTGAAATATCACCCCATGAGATAGGTTTTACTTATATTATCTAATTTTTTTGCTGGCAAAACAAGTAATATGAGGGGGAAAGGGAATTTTTCCATGGCTTGCCAATCGATGACTGAGTACATAAAAAGATATATTTAATCTGATGGCTATTAATATAGACAACTCTGGGCAGCCCAAATTTAATAAACTCTAGGCAAAGATTTAATCAATACATTGTGGTTTGACTAAAGGAGACTGAAAATTCTTTAGCCCAGGGCTCAATGTAATCATGCTGACCTCAGTTCTGAGAGCTGGCTGCTGTCTAAGGAGAATGATGATCAGAGTTTCCCAGACCCATCCATCTAACGCTAAATCCACGTATTTGACTAGCCCTATTAAAACCATATCAGTCATTGGAAACTGTATTCCCAGACTATGCTATTTAGCTTGCTACTTAAAAAATCAGCATTTTCCATTATGCTAAATATATCAACCCATTACTTCCACAAAACAATGTTTTGTTTTTAAACATTGGTTTATTTCAGGTAGAGGACTCAGTCTATATACCTTTAGAGGACATTCTTCTTATTCATTTTCCTTTTAATTTTAGAAAAAAAGGAACCAGGTTATTGTGGTCTATTGTTTTATCATACCCAGTTGTTGAGGTTCCTCTTGTAAGAGAATTATAAACCTCTACTTGCTGCCATGTGAATTTCAATGACTTCCATTGGAAGACTGACTTCCTTAGCTCAATGACATGACTATGCCCATGTGACTTGCTTTCACCAATGGAATGTGAGCAACATAGCACATGCCATGTTTAAAGTTTTAAGGGTCATGTATGATTCCGTTATCTCCATTTTTCTTTTACTGTGAGAAATATATGTCCTAAAGGAGGGCTCCTTCTTCATCTTGGATTCTGGGATGAAAACTATGCATCTAGCAGAGTTACAGTCAATGTGCAGCTGCCATAGCCCAAATATAAGGCAAGGAAGAAATAAAATCTTATAAACCTTTGTAGCTATAAGTTGCTGGTTTGCAGAAGCTGTTTGTTTTTGCAGCATAATGTACTAAATACTGGCTTATATATTTAAAGAATTCTGAACGTAGTGAGAAAAAAGAAATCTTTTCAGGAACTTATGATAGCCAAGAACGTTCTCAAGTTAGATTTCTTATTTATTTATTTATACAAACATACATTTTTCCCACCATGTGGAACTTATTCTTTTAAAAATAACAAAACAATATTTATGATACATAAAGTAATACTTTGTTTTCACATATCTACTTTTTGTTTTATACTCTACCAGGTCCTTATAAATATCTTCCAGGTATTCAAAATAGCCTCATGAAAAATTACTCTGGGACTCTGTTTTACAGAGAAGGAAATTGCCACTCAGACGTGACATTATATAAACCACAAAGACACAGTCAGGGTTTCTACCCGTGCCAAAGCCCCCATCCACGCACATTTTAAAAATCATCTTTGTTGCTTAATCATCCTTCAAATTAAATGATGTTTTTAGAAATTCAGAAAGAATAGGATAGAGAGATGTGTGACTCAACAGAGAAGACATAGTTACTCAGCCAAAACTCCCACAGAGCTCCATCTGAAGAGTAAATCAGCCTTTAACAGGTTTCCTCAATGCCAGCATCCTGATGGTATATTACCTTCCCTCTGTTTATCGTAGACATTGAAGCATTTCCGTGTTCCAATGTAATCATTCAGATTTCAAGGACACGATTTAGAAAACTGTAGACAAATAATGTTTGCAGGCTGGGGTTTTCTTTTATTAACATTTATACTTCTGTTACTTCTAATAACAAAAGTAATCCATATTTTTTTCTTGTAGAAAAATTCAAAATTGGAACAAAGCTGTAAAAATAAAATGGAAACTGTGCCATAGTTGGTGCATTTCTCTGATAATTTATAGTTCAATTAAAAATTTTGCATAAATTAAAAAAATATGCCATATGGTTGGTTTAAATTTTAAAATTGATAGATGCATTCATTAGGTCACTTATTGGATAGCTACTCCATGCTAGACTGGGCCTATAGATGGAGCGAATCCAGCAGACAACTATCTAATTTCAGTATCGCTTGTGTTCTAGATGGAAGACAGATAATGAACCAGTTTTTAAAAATGGACAATCAAAATTGTTAAATATTTGGATACAGCTTATAAAGGAAATGATCAGGGTGAAGAGGATGATGGTGATGCCTACTTTGGGGAGACGGGTCAGTTGGGGAAATAACAACTGGGTTGAATCTTAAAGGGTGAGAATGAGCCAACCATGCAAAGACCTGGCAAAGCCACTGAGTTAGAGGAAAGAGTGAGGAAAAGGCACTGGCCCAGGAAAGGGTGATTTCTGCAAGAGGGACAGAAAAGAGGTTACCTGTTGGGGTTGGAGCTTAGTGAACAATGGTGGAAGTGGTTTGAGATGGTGAGCAGATGAAAGTGAAAGTGGGATTTGTCTCAGGTAGAACTCTGTAGAACTTATCTAGGATTCTGCATTATTTTTTGGGAGGAGGAAATGAAGCCATTGGAGTGATGACATACTAATGCTTTAGCAAGTTCACCTCAGATGTTATATGGCAAAATACACTGAGAGAAGGTAAGAGTGAAAACTGCTGTTTTACCTACCCATATTGTCCATGTTGATCATGCAATTTTTATATCACAGAAACAATGACAATAACACATTTTGCCAACATTTAGCTAATAGAAAAGACAAAAAAGGGGAGGTTTTCAATTAGAAACCAATTATAGGAATTCAAGTCCATAGATAAGGATAGCTTGGATAAGATGGACAGAATTAAACAGATTTGAGGTATGTTTTGGGAATAGAGTCCATAGAATTCAGTGATAGACTAGATAGGGAGTATAAGAAAAAGGCTCACGGGAATGGTTAGCCATTTCCTAACTATAACAACAACTATGTGGAAGATGTGAAAGTATTTTTGTCAGACAGGCAATACCTGGGCAAAAAAGCAGTGGGAGAAGAGAATCTCATGTTGGACACTGAAGATTATTGAGGGAAAAATAAGTAGAGACATCAGCAATCAATTTTGAGGTCCAAATGGTAGGTCTTGACTTGAGATGCAGATTTGAAGAACTGAATATTTAGAACAGGGGTTAGTGAACTATGGCATGTGGGCCAGATGCAGTCGCTGACCGTTCTTGTGCAGTCTTGAAAGCTATGAATGCTTTTTCATGTTTAAATGGTTGGGGGGTAAAATCAACCCCCCCCAAAAAAAAATTCATGACACGTAAAAATTATATGAAACTCAGATTTTAGTGTCCATAAATAAAGCTTTATTGGAACATAGCCATGCTCCTACATTATGTATTATCTATGGCTACTTTCATGCTACAAAGGCAGAGTTGAGTCACTATGACAGAAAACATATGGCCTGCAAAGCCAAAAATATTTACTATAGGGCTATTGATAGAAAAAGTTTGCCTACCACTAATTTAGATGATATTAACCTTATGGGATCAGATTGTACAAATCCTAGAAAGTTTTGCTTTGCCTTTGCATCCAGCTGCCAGATGTCGGGAAGGAATGTGGGAACCTGGAGCGAGGACCATCCATTCCCTCGCCTGCTGCGAGACTCACTTGCGGACTCCTTAAGGAAGGAACAACATCAGAAGAGGATGATAAATTAGAGAAGCCAGACGGGGTTCCTGCATTACAAGCACCAAATTAACTGTACAGCAAACAGATTTGCCAAGTTTTAAAAAAAAAAAAAAACATGGGAAAAGGACCTTCTGTTTATTTTTTCCCCTTATTAATTTACCACAACCACCATCAAGTGTCCCAGTTTCTGTCTGGGAAGAGCCTCTGGCAGGGCTAAAAGCAGCAGGAAAACCCCAAGAAATTATGGAACCATCATAAAAGAATCAAAGGACAATGTTTTTCAGACCACTTGAAAAACTGAAGCGTCCATTCTGGTCATGTTATTGTGTTTTTCGTGATGTGTTAACAACTGTAATGGAGGTCATCAGCAGTTGTGGATGCGGGTGGAATGTGTTCAGTGAAATTCTAGGCTCCTAAATGACAAGAGTCACAGGATCTCTTTGGGAAGTCCGTGCTTTGGCATGAAAATACTCCCCATCATGTTTCTTAACTAAGAACCAAACAAGTAATTTTTAGTAAAACTTCAAACAAATGCATTTATACAATAGAGTATAAAAATATTATATATTAACTATATTTACACTTCTACTTGAGCTACACAGTCAGTATTAATCATGTCATTTCTTTTTTTGTTATTTTTTTAAAGACAGGGTCTCACTCTGTTGCCCAGGCTGGATTGCGGTAGCACAATCATAGTTCACTACAGCCTTGAACTCCTGGGCTCAAGCCATCCTCTTGCTTCAGGCGCCCAAGTAGCTGGAGCTACAGGCGCATGCCACAACACCCAGCTTATTTTATTCTATTTATTTTTTTGCTAGAGACAGGCTCTCGCTATGTTGTTCAGGCTGGTCTTGAACTCCTGGCCTCAAGCGATCCTCCTGCCTCAGCCTCCCACAGTGCTGGGATTACAGGCATGAACCACCATGCACAGGCCGATGATGTAGTTTCTATATATTTCAGAAGCAGTGATAATAATTCATTTTAGGAAGGTTAGGCTAACAGAAGAGAAAAAGAGGGTTGGCAGTTATGTACCTCAGGATTGCAACTTGAGAGTGAATGGTAGGGTGGTAGGGAAACCACTGAAGCAAAAAAAAAAGATCTTTAGTTTCTCCACCAGGCACTTGAGGTATTTGAGGTGGTGTTTTATTAGTAGTTTGAAATATTGACCATGACGCAAGGAAGGCGAGATGATGCCGCATCCATTCACATTTTTTTTCTAAGATTCTTACCACTTCCATTTGTGGTCAACCAACCTTATTTGACCAGTCATGCATGCTTACAATGATTTGTCAGCTTTTTCATTTCCTGGTCACTTAAATTAAATGTGTCCATTTATTTATTTATCTTCAATATTGCCAAAAACTACAATGAGGAAAAACCTTATGCAAGCCATTATACGTTGAACTATTATCAGAAGAAACTTGGCATTTATGTATAAAGAGTTCCAGGTGTAGAACTAAATGCATACATTAAAGTTCTGGAAATCTGCTTTCCAGAAAATTTTATCATTAAATAGGCTCATAAAATTATTTTGTCACAACATGTATCACAAGGTAATATAATTTGCTTATTTGTATTTGTGTACATACACACACACTATATATATATTTGGGGGTGTATGTATGTATACATAAAATATATATATACATTTTATATATTATGTATATTTGATTATATATTTTATATATATGTTTTATATATATATAAAATCAGCCATTATTCTGTAAATTTCTTAAAGCCAGTGGCTATTCAATAAATGTTGGAAGAAGGAAATACAGACATATCCATACATGTGTTCGCTTTGACCTTGACCAATTTAACCTATTGGCCATTACTATGTTTTATTCTATTTAGAGAGCACCAGTGTTGTTATTAGAATACCTTGCATATACTAAGCACTCAATAAATGGTGTCTGAATGCAGAATAAAATCAATAACTGACACTTTCTTTTTCAATTCCTAAGGACATGGCACACCTTTTTAATAAGTACCAGCTTATTTCAGCTAAAAATAATAGCACTTGTAGTTTACAAAGTGCTTTAATAGTTTTTGATGGAATTCTTGCTACAGTTCTCTCAAACTAAGTGTTTTTATCCACATTTTTAAGGTGAGAAAATTAAGCCCAGAAAAGTTAAATGACTTTCTCATGGTCATTAATAAATAAGTCATCATGATGGAATCAAATCAAATCTTGGTCTCTTCGCACCATCCATTTTCTGTATAGAGTTGATAAGTCAAAAGTCTGTGTCTCATTTACAAGCGGGGGTGCCAGGGATGCACTCTTGAATGTTGAACCTCGGACCAACAATAGGCAGTTTGTATTGTCACCAAACAGTCATTCAGCCACTTTAGATCAGCATTTATAGTATCTACACCTATGAAACCACCTCCTTTTGTCTTTATAAACTTAAGGGTTGAGCACTTTCCTTGTGAAAATTCACTGAAATGGGAGTTTCTCACATCTTGGTTTTTGGTGGGTTATTTGTTGTTTGTTTAAAATATTTTGTTTTTTCTTATTTGATACTAAGTTTCAGCGTCAGTCCTGTGAAGATTTAAGCTAAAAGCCCTACATGTCCAGAAATATAATCCATAGTCCCAAAGGTACAATGAGCAAAAACACTTCCAGAGAGAATGATTTTTGAAAAGTTAAGAATACATGTTTTGGGGGTTTCAGACCCAGCTGGGGTTTGAGGCCCAGCTACAGAGCTATCACTTTCTTTTGACCCAAGCCGAAATCACCTAGCCTGTCGTGATCTCTGTGTCTTTATCCTAGACTATGGGCATGTTGCTGACTGTTCCTTTGAGTGGCTTTGAGGATCTTAACAGGATGGATATAAGCACAATTTAAACTGGAGCACTTTCCAATTGACAGGCCACATTATTCAATCAAACATAAAAATAGGTCATTAAGCGTCATCAAAGAGTAAAGTAAATGTCCAGGGATCACCTCTGCTCCACTGTTGCTGGGGAAAGAGGCTCTTTGTCTCTTTAAGAGCTCTCAGACACATCTCCAATCACACCCTAAAAGCCTTCCTAGTTGTGTAGCTTAGGTGCATCCGGTAGCACAGCCGTGTCCTGATCTCCCTGGCAGATGTCATAATTTACTGTCACCCCCAATGCAGGAATGCAGAGCGAGGGGCCCCCACCTCGGCTCTGTGATCCATTGCCTGACAAGTCCCCCATGTCAACCTTCCGCAGGCCCAGCGGAGGTGGAACACCATTTACCTGATAGTGCCTGTGATAAAGTGGGCAATTAGATGCACTCGGAAAGTCCTGGCTGGAAACTGGCTGGCATTTGCAGAACGTTACCGCCAAGTCAGGCTTCATAAAAGTTAATGGAGAAAAATGGAGTCCTTTGAGATCTACCTTGCCCTCTAAGGACATCAGGAGCACAGGACTCTATAGCTTTATCTCTTTTTGTGTTTCTCCTACCTTCCCCCTCTATTTCCTTTAGACAGGGTAATAGATTCTCATTGGAGATGGGAATGAAGGGGAGAGAATTTAGAGTTAAGGTCTCAAGTTTTTGATCTTGGAGCCGTGTTATTTGTTTAGTCCTAAATCTTCTCTCTCTCGTCCTCTCTTTTGTGATTTCTGTGTGTCTGTGTGTGTGCCTTTCTCTCCCCTTCACACTCTGTGTCTTTCTTTGTATCTCTCCCTCTCACACACACACACACACACACACACACACACACACACACAGTGCTCGAATTTAACTTGGCACCTTAGCTTACGTTTTGTCTCTCACTGGATTTTCTTGAGTCTGGTGCCAGCTCCAAGAGCATGATTTGTTTGACACATATTCTATGGCCCCCTCTTCATTTCCTCCTAACTGGATAGCTTCAGTTTGCCAGAGATTAATGAGTCTGGAAGGTGAGCGGCAGTTATCTTAAGGGCTCTCAAAAGTTTGTTTCAAGAGACTAGCCAAAATCTCCTGCTACATTAACTGCAGTTAGATTTCCTGTTGATAACAGCCCATGGAAAATAACCGCTCGCCCCCCAAGCTGCCATGAGTGGAGCTCTGTTTATCAGCCGGCCGTGTGCACGTTCTCTCTGTCGCCCTGTGCAGCTGCCATTTCCCTTCGGGCAGATAAACACAGTAGGAAGTACGTTGTGAGGCTGGTCCATGCCAGGCCTCATCTGGATGTGGAGGATTTCTGAAATTGAAAAGTCAGGACTGATCTGGAAAATGTGCTTACAGACATTGGAACAGGAAAATGAGTCCCCTCCCCAAGGCTAGTTCCTCCTCCTCTGTTGGGTGGAAAAGTTGGAAGGAAGGGACAGGGTGTTCTCTGTGTGATTGGAAATCCCCTGTAGAGTCATAGAGGATGAGCAAGCCTTTGGTTTTCCTTTTTAATATTTCATTTTGCACCTAGAATAATAAGCATGCAGACAGCAGACAGAGGTGCCCACAGGAGGGATTTTTTTCTTTCTACATAATGATCAGCTTTACACCAAGCTGAGGGCTACCAAAGGATGCTGGTGGCTGGGTTTTGGCCTGATTGCAAGGCGGCCAGAGGGCAGGCAGAGGCCGTAGAGTGTGACTTGGTGCCAGCCACTTCAGTGCGGAGGTGGGGAATGATTGGGGTCTGTCCCCTTGAGTTTGAGAGGAACATCTGGGATTCTGGGCCGGTAGAGTCACAATGCCTTTAATGAATAAATAGGCTTGTTCTAGTTGTTATAGTTTGGGGAGTAGTAAACTAAAGATGAAAATAAATGCTTTAAGACCATAGCAAAGTTCCTGGGATTGAGGTAGGGAGATGATGGAGAGCTCTTCACCCACATGCACATTATTCTCGCATCTCGTCCTGGTGATGCTGCCAAAATAGACCCAAGTTACATTTTCCTTATGATCTCATTTAACTGGGCTTAAAGCCCACCTCACTCAACATCTTTGGAGAGTTCATTAAATGAGCTGTTTGCAAGACAATGTTAAAGAAAGTGACATATATGTGTGTATATATATATATATATCTTTTTAATGACATAAATATAGTTGAACATATACATGCAGAAACAGAGTTTCCCAAAAATCCAGGTACCTTGGGGGATAATTCCATCTCCAGGGAAAGGCCCTGGAAAGGGTCAGAGGTTCCTCGTTCTGTGTCACAAGATCTCTGGGGGTGCTGTGGTGGTGCAATTACCATCCAAAGCCTTTGCCCCTTCTCTGTCCATGCTGTTGAAGCCCCTCTCATGAAGAGGTGCAGTCTACTTCTCTGCTCCTTGATTCTTGGCTGGCCTTGTGCCTTGCCTGGGCCAACAGTGGAAGTTATGCTGAGCCAGCTCTATCTAAACCCTGAGTTGCCTTGTATGTTTCCTCTTGCCCCCTCAATACTTGCATGTTGCAGCCATGAAAACATCCTCATGGAGGATGAGGTGTAAGGGGCAGAGCCATGAACCCCAGCTGCTCTAGAGGAAGCCCTCCTAAGTCAGCCAACAGCTAGCTGACCCCCAGAAACAGGAATGGGCCAAGCTAACTCCAGACACATGAGCTCAATAAATATTCTTGTTTTGAGTCTGGGGTTTTTTTTGTGGCATTATTGCAGCAAGGAATAACTGATACAGTTGCTTCCGCTTAACATTCTGTTCCCAAGTCCCAGTTCTTTGCCCATCCATTCACATTTTTGCTAGTGAGCCAGGCTGATGGCGCCTTTTACCTTCCAAGATTCTGTAGCCCTTCCTTTTGCTTTACATTCATTTTCTCTTTCTTTCCTCACACCCATACACTTCTCAGCAGAACTCATTTTGTTTTTCTACATAACTCTTAGATCTATACTAGACAACCCTGGCACTAGAAAGGAAATTTTTTCAGTTCTTCTCAAGCATCTTCCCCATTTTGGGTTCTTCTGGCATTTGAGGAAAATACACAAAAACAAACAAACAAACAAAAACGATAAATCTGTGATGCATCAGGTGATACTTAGTTGCATTGGAGAAAAGTTAAGCAGCATAAGGCAAATATTGAGAGTTGAAGAGAAGGATGGTGGGTGGGGAAGGGGCAGTGTTGTTCTATAAACGGTCTCCAGATAAGGCCTCTCTGAGAAGCAGACATTTGAACAAATTCTGGGTGACTTCCTCTTTTTTAGACCATATTGGAGTCAAAGGAGGGATACACAGGCACTAGTCCTTGGGTCACTTTCCTGGTTACCCAGTTCAAAGGCTAATATGGATACTTATAAAGAATCACAATGGTTTACCCAATAAAGTGTTATCTATCCACAGTCATGTGGGAAGGAAATAGCCTTTCAGGGTTTGCAGCCCTTCACATGCTTAACCTTTCTGGTATCAAACCTTTAACAAGCACCTGTTGAGCCTAGAGTCTAGAGAGAGCCAGATTCTCACATCTATGCTGCCATAAGAAATTCACCTGACCTTGGCCAAGTCACTTATTTTCTCTGGGCTGGATTTTTCTCATATGTCAAGTGCAGGATTGAATTAGATGATTCCTAAGGAAAATACCAGGTCTGACATTCTATGATGTTATCAGATTGTGTGGCTGGTGCTACATCAGGCTTTGCAGAAGAAAGAAAAGAAGAAATAATAGTGATATAACATATTGTCCTCTTCATGGTCTCATGACCTTGAATTCTTCATAAAGATGAAAGAGAAAGAATAACACAAGGCGGTAGAAAGCAATGCACACTATAGGAACCTGGGCAATACCTTTTCTCTCCCTATCAAGCCTTCCTTTCCTTTGTCCCAAATCCAGAAGGAGTTAATCTGCTTTTTCATGAGCTACCCTAAATCTATAGATCATTAATCCTTTGCACATCTACCAGATTCCAATCACAAAAAATGGTGTGGGACTTGGACATCAAAATTGCTATAATGTCCATTTTGGGGTTCTGAAGTGTCTCCTGGTGATAGGGGCACTGCTGGTAATAATTTTGGATGACAGGGTACCCACCGTGACCTCCCATTCATTTTCTGCCCAACCAGGACCTTACTGGAATGCATTTGTGGTCAAGAAAAATCTCAGCGAACTTTGGCTATTGCACGTGCAAGAAAATGGTACTCTGATGTTTGTGGAGAGTGGCAAGGCTGCCATCCCATAACCTTCTCGGCCTGGCAGAACTCTTGACATGGCTCATGATCATGCAGCTAACAAGAACCCTGTACTGTTACCAAAGGAGCCACATGACGCACGAACAGAGGGGAGGGCAGACTGGCAAGGAAGAATGAGGCCAGAAATGGGAAAGAATGCCTAGGCCAGGAAAAGGCGAGCTTCTAGAGGAAGCACTGGTAGCCAAAGCCCGCCTGCGTGGGTCTGGATCAGCATACTCCCTTAGTGCTTGACTTAGGTTCTGTCAAGGTTAGAGCATGCTGAAGCACCGGAACTGCACTGAAAACATCATCGAGAGACAGAGAGGGACAGGAAGTGGGCGCTGCAGCAGCCAGGAAGGGGCGTCAGGCCTTCCTGCATGGCTATTTTCACAAGGGAATGATGAACATGATTTTGCAAAAAAAAACTGTTCAAATAAAAAAGACAAAACGTCACCATCATGCATTCACACAAACACAGAAACACACCCAGAACAGAATAGAATAGCAACTACAAGGAATTAATGATTCTGCTTTGATTCTATTGCATAATAGGGCTGGTTCTCTCTAACTGTCGATTGCTCACCAACTTTTCATTGTTTCCTTTTAGATTATTTTTAAAATATTTGTAAGCTGTTACTTCAGCCCCTTTGACATTTTAATATAGTACAGTGGTTAAAAATTAGAGTTTTGGAGCTGAACATCCTGAGGCCAAACTCAGGCTCCACCCCTTCCTAATTTTGGTCTGGGTATTTTATCTCTATATTCCTCAATTTTCTCATCTATAAAACAAAAATAAAAACAACTTACAGCTCAAAGAGTTGTTATGAGGATTATATAAGATAACACATGTAAAGAACATAGAAAATCAATGTCAATTATTTATGATCAATATTTTCAACTCAAATAAAATGCAACAGTTTCTGAAGATCCAATAATGAACAAGCAAAGTGGATGGAGGTTTAAAATGCATACATGAAGCCTTTTCTTATTTACAAAATAGTTAAGGAAGAAGCCATACACATACAAAAAAATTTAAATAAGACAAGTATTCAAGACTAAATAGGTAACAAATAAAATCAAATAGAAATTTTCATTAAATAGAGAATAATAGATCATTGTTTAGAATGTGTAAAAAGAAAACACAATTTATTGAAAATAAATTTTAAGGTAGAAAAGAGAATCCCCACATTCTTTGATTTAGGCAGCACTTCAGATGTCATTTAGTTCAACCTTTTGTTTATTACAGGAATCTTTTTTTAGTGATTTCTCTGAGATCTTATCAGTCAACAAGGGATCATTTCGTATGGCTCTTAGTTCATGCATGAAGCAATCTATTTCATTCTGAACAGCTGTAAAGGAAAGAAGGACAAAACCTAACTGAAGAAATATTTATGGCCAAGAAGACAAAGGGATAATGCTGTTAACTTACAAAGAGCTTAATTGGAGCACTTCTATTCCTAATAACAGCAGGTTACACATTATTCATATGAATCTTTCTGCTGAAAACAATAATAAATTCCAGGTAAAATATTTTAAAAGATTTGTTACGAAGAGTTGAAGAACTGATAAGGTAGAAAAGGTTCACCAGGTCAGAATTGTAGGGAAAGAGCCACCCCATAGATAGGCAGAACACAAAGTTTGATGTTACCTTGAAGATAATTGCCAAAACTGACAAATGTGAAATGTGGTTTTGAGAATTTTAGCCTTGCAGAAAATAAGAAGAAAGAAATCAAACCTAGACCCTTCTTAGGCTGGGAAATCGTCATTTTCAGTTAGGCATCTAAATATTGCACAATCAGAAAAAGGTGAAGAAAAAGTAAGGGGGGCCCTTCAATGGATTTGCCAACAAATTTGCAATTCCTGGGTCCCCCTTACAAAACAGAAAACACACACACACACACACACACACACACACACACTCACATGTAGTTAAATTAATTAAAGTGGTACCAGTCCTGGTAGAAACAATAGGTAGTTGGAAGAAATAATATAAATCCTGACTAGAGAAAGATATCATTATCATAGCCCTCAAGATACCTCTGTAAAAATAGTTTTCAAATAAAATGAGAAACACAAAGGCCTTTCCAAGCACCCAAGAAAGCGAGGAACTATTAAATCAGCAAGAACCAGCAGAAAGTTAAAAATTAAAAATAAAGAAAGAGAAAAAGTAAGCAAATGCCCAAAGTGTCAAATTCTAGAATGATTAGACACAGATTATAAAACAATTTGCCTGATTTAAAGAAATAAAAGCCACATTTTAAAATATTTGTAGAGAATACAAAAGTTTAATAAGTGAACTGGTATATTTTTAAAAGTAACATTTTTAGACATAGAAATATAATAAATACTTAAAAGTTTAAAGTATGGGGTTAAATACATATTAGGTATAATCAAAGAGAGAATTGGAATTAGTAGAAGCGTTAGAAGAAATTAGCCAGGATGTAGCATGGAGAGGTAATGGACGTAATATAGAAGAGAGGTCAAAGGGCAAGAAAAATAGATTGAAAAGATAGAACATATTGCTAATTGTATTTTTTAAAGGAGAGAATAAGAGTATGATAGATAATATTTAAATAGAATAACTAGGAATTTTCTAGAACTAATGAATGACAATATCTAGAGATTCAAAGAGACTAACAAATCACTGGTAGGATAAATAAAAAGGTATTTACACCTAATCATGGCATCATGAAATTGCAGAACTCAAAGGAAGAAGAAAAATCTTGAAAACAGAAAAAAGAAAAAGAGATTACCATTAAAGAAAGAATTCAGAGCTGATGTCTTAATAGCAGTGAAAACCAATAGCAAAGGAATGGTGCCTTCAGTGTGCTAATGAAGGTAACCGTCAGCCTAAAAATCTACACCCAGTGAAAAAGACCTTCCATTTGAAGAAGAAATGAAGATTATTTTCAGGCAAAAACTGAGACCATTTGCCATCAGCCAACCTACACTAAAGAAAATAATAATGCACATTCTTGACGCAGAAGCAAATTGAACCTAGAGAGAAGATCTAAAGTAAACAAGAGAGTGAAGAACAGAGAACGTGGTGAGTATGTGGGTAAATTGAAGAAGCTATACAAGATAACAATAGTGAGACATGATAATAAAGTATTTAACGTTAAAATACAATTCAAATACAAAACAAAATTAACATAATTGTGAAATACAATAAAAAGAAGTTAAAATGTTTTAAGGACCTTGTATTTTCTAGGGGGTGATTGAAGTATTGATTAATTTTATACTTCAATGAGTATTAATGTTTTAATTTCTAAGGTATAGTTTCCATATTAGTATAAGGAAAAATTAGGATAAAAAATAATCAAACTGAAAGATTGCAAGAGGAAAGGAAATGAAGCAGAGCAGGTAGGGAAAAAGAAAATAATAAGATGGTATATTTTAAACACAAATATTGGTCATTATTTAAATGTGAGTAGATTGAACAGTTAAAAGTAAAGATATATTGTCTTGGATTAAAGAAAATTCCAGGGACATGGCATGACTCCTGGAGGAGGGAGGGGCATTCATATCCTAGTTTATGAGGATGGTGTCCCATGAAGTTGTGCCATGCACATGCTATGTGTCCCTGGATCCAACTATAGAAAAGACAAAACTGAAAGGTTGGAAAATATATACTATACTGTTGACCCTTGAACAACTCGGGTCCACTGGTACATGAATTTTTTTCAACCAAATGCAACATTTGTTGGATGTGAAACCCAGGTATATGGAAAGCTGACTTTTTTTGTATAAACAGGTCCCACAGGGCCGAGGTGAGACTTGAGTATGAGTGGATTTGGGATGTAGGGGATCTTGGAACCTATCCCCGACCATATTCTGAGGGAAGATTGTGTATTATTTGGGCATGAAACCAAGGAAAACTTACACAGCTATAGCAATATGAAACACCCATAGATTGAAGGTGAAAGGCATAATCAGAGAATCACTTTATAATAATAATTTCAACTCGGGGAGACATAATGATTTTAAATATCTGTGTATCTAGTGATAGAGATTCAAAATGTATAAATCAGAATTTGATAGAACCACAAGAAGATGATAAGAGAATCAAAAGAAGATACAGGCAAAACTACACTCAGATAGGAGACTTTAACTTACCTCTCTCAGGAATTAAAGGAATAAGCCACCCAAAAATAATAACTCAAGATTTTAACATATCTCTTTCAATAATTATAATAGAGTTGCAGGGAAAAAAATCAATAAAGAAAAGAGAGGTTGAAAATTTATAAACTGGGCACCCATTGCAGGGAGTTACTAAACTTTCACAATGTAATAAAAATGGTAAGAACAGGATAGAGATCAACAGTGCCAAAATTTGGTCCTTTGAAAAGACAAACACATTTTAAAATATCTCACAAATTAATTTTAAAAAGAGGAAAAAGTTATAAAGTACAGATAATCAACATCAGGAATGATAAGGAGGCTGTCACATGCATAATATAAACATTTTCAGGAAGATACTATGAACCTTCGTGTAAATAAAATGGAAATCTTAGATAAAATTTGAACAATTGTAGAAAAATACAAAAATCTCTCAAGAAGAAACAGAAAATCAGACTCATAACTTTCATATACTCATAGTGAAACCTAGAGTGGTTTAAGTTTTAGAAGCAATTGTGAACACTTTTTAAAGTGTTCATACACTTTTACTCAGTAGTCTCAATTCTTGGAAACTTTTCTAAGGAATTATGTCTACATGCAAACATTGACAGCAACAACCTTGCAGCTCAAACACATTCCACAGAGTTATATATACAAAAGGAAAATTGGGCCAAATCAAATGTGAAGCTACTGCTGAACAGCTAAGAAGATGGAGTCAAGTGGGCCCAAACATTGTTTTTTCCAATCTTCTTCACTGAAAAAATGAGATATCTTTTTGCTTCATTTTGCATTATATAATATTTGGGCATACATTATGAATGTCCAGCAACAGAGGCATTAGTTCAATAAATCATGGTAACATAATATGAAATACTATGATGGTTTAAAGATATTTTTGTGTTTTGGGGAGCCTTACTCATGTGCTTAAATTCCCTTGATCCTATGAGAGGAAAATACAGACTCAATAGAGAAAAACAGCACAAGATCAGGAAAAGCTGACAAGGCATAATATCTTAGTAAATCGGGTCAGGGTTCAAAGGGAAAACCCAGCTTTATGGGGAAGCAGGGTTAGTAACAGTAAAATCAAGAATTGTTCACTGTAAAGCTTAAGACACAGCTTCATATTTCAGCATGCAGAATTATTGCCACCCTGGGGACTTGTAAGCACAGGTCCACCCACAGTGCAATTCAATTCTAACTTCCATTGGATTTGGTGCTGATACTGCTGGTATACTTTATTTATGGGTTCTATAGTGAACATTTTTTTTAAATAACTGTTTTTCAAGTTGCAATGCGTTTCATAATCAACAAGCACCATGTGGTGTTCTTTTTCATTATTACTAAATTGATGGTCTGTCTTAAATTGATGACGTCTTAGATTCAAGGAAGCATTGTGTATCCAGGGTGCTTCAGACTAGGTCAGGAACTGGGTCTGTGGGCGAGAGCTGGCATTAGAGTGAGTTGTGAGGACTTCTGGTCAATGGAAGAAAAAGGAAACCAGAAAAGAAATTATAGATCATAACACAATTGAGATTTACAAAAGATTGCTTCTAGTTCTCAAAAGCTTGTGTTCCACTAGCAAGAGACAGGCTAAGAACAGTGGCATACCCTGAGAGTGTCCCCCAGCAAATACAAAGAGGTTGGTTCATTAAGATCACTTTTCCAACTGCTCACGCCCTCTGTTGGCTGTAGGCACAGTTGATGGGTCTGACCTCGCATAGTTAGCTTTCAAAGTTTGCAGGTTGGAAGGTTGAACATTGTGGAGTTTCATTCTGTGGTACAGGTTAAATGCTCTAAGAATTTAGAGGACAGAAATTGAAAAGGACTAGGGAAGGATTAATGAGTTAGGGTTGGGGCTTAAAGCATTTCAATAGGGAAAAAGAGGGCTTTTCAAAGAGCAAGGAACTTGAGAGTGGCAAGAGCCAGGTACGATTTTGGCACAGTGCTTCATCTGGAATGTTTCCTGATTCAGCCCTGGAAGTCCTTCTTTGGTCAAACCAGGGTTAATTTGCAAAGGCAAGAATCTACTTGCAAATGATTGAAATGTGACAATGTATTTCTCTCTGCTTTTCACTCCCGACACAGTATTGGAACCTAAGCCTCTTTAAGAATTTTCAGTCAAAGCCAAGCCTCATGCCAACGTATCTTAACCGTAGAGGCCCATTCCACATCTTGCAAATCTTGCGCCAGAAAAGAACTCCCACTGGCTTGCGGAGCTGTCTGTCCTGGCACAAACAGGCCTCTGCGGGCAGGACACGTAGTTGGATGATCACAGAAAGACTGTGCACAGCTCCCCGTGCTTGGCAGGGTGGGGAGGAGGCTCTGCTGCTATTCCCCTCGGGGGGAAGAATCCCACACACTAAGTATAATTTCCAGGCATGTTGAGTAATGGGGCAAATTTAAATTGGACTGTCCTTCTATCTTAAATCTAATTAATCTTCCTTTACCATGCATTCACTCCACTAGAATATGGCATTAAAATTCCAGCACTTTAGTTTGCACTTTGCAGCAGCTTTTTATAAGCAGTAGTAACCTGATCTACTAGTTCATGAAATCCTAATATGGAATAATTTAGAAAACTGAAAGGATTGGTTCTTAACAAATGAATAACAAGACATTGACTTAGGAATTTTAGATCTCAACAGTAGAAAAGCAGTGCCCCAGAGATAGAATTATTATTGTTATAATTATGATTATTATTTTGGTTTGTTGCATTGAGTCTAAAACATCATCCATCATGTTAGTACTTAGTGGAGTTATACTCTCCATGAGCATACTCCTTAGGAATGATTTGTGGAAACAGCGCTGCTTAAACTAGTCAATAGCTGTTATTGAATTTAATTCTGAATTTGTTCTGGCTTTTGTTTTTCACATATTTAGGTGTCATTACTGCTGTTGTGCTAGGGAGAAAAAGTTTACTTCAAAATCAAAATCAAATACATCCTGATTCCTGTGTACATCACAGCTTTAGGGTAGAAGTGCTCAGAATTGACTTAGTTGCATAAGAGTAGGTTATAAAACTTCTTTAAAATTTAATTGCTAATAGAATCTTTTCCTCACCCTTAAGTGAGGAAATCCCAGACGAAACCTTTCTTGTATTTACTTGTTTTGTCCATACCAACACCACAAAAGCAGAAAATATATTCTGGCAACAGTTGTCCTAAGAGACAAAAATTGGAAAATAATCTAGCGTGTTGAAACATTTAGTAACATACCACAAATATTTATGCCTGCGAGTTGTTTATATGTACATTTACATATATATGCATATATTATAAGAATAGCTTAAGAGGCAAGATTCCTGCATATTATAAAACTTCGATTTATCACCAACTCTAGCTTTACGACATTGGCTAGAGAGGATAGACTAGAAATAATGGTTCCCTTTAGGTTTAGGTGGCATGATTTTATAATTTATATATAGTTCATCCAATCAGCTTAATAAGGTGGAGTATATGAGCAGGTCATGCGTATGATTCTCTTATCTTCCCGAGGGACATGCATGTACAAGGGTAAGGGTGAGTTTCTGAAAGATTTTGTAGATAAATGATTGCCACAAGACCATTATTGCTATTTAGGTGTGTTTTGAAAGGACAGGAAATTATTTTATTGCTTATTTCCTTATAGTATTTATTTCACTGCTTTGATCGTTATATATCTATGAATAGATTGATTCAAATATCTATGAATAGATTGATGAATAGATTGATTCCTTCCAATCAAGGAAGGAATGAGTGAATTAAAAATGTGTTCACATCAAACAGCGTGTATAAAATCTAAAACAGGGATCAGTAGATCATAAATATTTTAGGCTCCGCAGTTTATACAGTCCCTGTTGCAACTACTCAACTCTGCCATTTTAGAGTGAAGACAGCTATAGAGAAAAGTATAAACAAATGACTATGGCTGTGTTACAATAAAACTTTATTTACAAAAATAATCTGTGAGCTGAATTTCTCCCACGAGTTATTTTTTGTCAAAAGCTGATCTAAAGCATCGACGGCAACCCTTTATTCTCAAAATAAATGATTAATTTATAGGTATTGTAATAATTTTCAAGACTATATTAGGGGATCAGTTCAGAGGAAACACAATGCTAACCTGTTCTGCTGGTAAGCCGTCGTAGACGTACGTACATACAAGACCAACCAGGCTTTTATATTTTCTCTTCTCCTTGCCACTTAATTCTTTTTGGCCTTGCTGTATTTGATGTGCTGTTCCCATTTCCAGGCTAACACAAGGAAAAAGGGTAGATGGCATAAGAGGACACTGAATGTACTGCAGGCAGCCCAAATATTCTATGCGTTAGTCACTTCGGATATCCAGTGGGGTGAATGTGGCATTCATGAATGCCCGGAGTTGGCCTGGGCAAGGTCCAGACAGTCTGCTGGCAGCAAGAAAGCTAAAGGCAAGGGACGCCTGTGTCGATTGTCGTCTGTAGTCATGAGCCTGAGAAACAGTAGCTATGAATCAGCCTGTCTGAGGCTCTGCTGTCTTTATTTGCAACAGTAAGGAAGATAATATTTTAAAAAGCTTTTAGGAACCAAAGGAGTCTTAACCACTGGAGAGAAGAATCACAGTCTGCAGCTACATTGCCTAGAGGCTTAATGATGATTCATTGCAAAATTAGACCAATTAAGCACCCCCCCATACTGTAGTCTTGAGTGAATTAGATAAGATCATTGGCTCCCTTTGACTCATGGAATTCTAAAATAAATGGAATCTTAGAGATTTTCTGGTGGTGGGGTTGTGGAATGTTAGCAGTGTAAGGCATCTCCCTGAAGATCTGGTCCACCCATTTATTTACAGGTGAGGAAACTGAGCCCTGGTGAGGTAAGTGAACATCCAATGATTCATAATTAGTGGGGAAGGTAGAACTTGAGCCAGCACTCTTGATTCTGAGTTGATAGATTGATTCATTCATTCATTAAGACAATTATTCATTCAACCGATGGAGTTTGCGCATTGTTTCCCAAAGTGATTTTATCAGAGAACCCCTTTGGTTCCTCACAAGGATCAGAGGAGACCAGAGTTCCCCAGAACCTACTTCAGGAAACTCTGTGATTACCACCCCACACCTTCAAGCCCTTTCAACTCCACCCACACGTGCACTTTACAGGTGAGGAAAATGAGACCCAGAGAGTCTAGGTTGATGACTCCTAAGCTTGTTATGTATTAGAATTTCCTACAGACCTTCTTAAAACTCCGAAGTCCAGGCCACACCCAGGCCAATAAATCACAATCTTTAGGGGCAAGGCATATACATCACATATTTTGAAGTTTCCCAGGTGATTTCAATATGCAAAGTAATTTGCTTGTGCTTGCTTGAAAACTGAGATCGAAAACTATTTTTAGAAGAACTTGTGTTTATCCTATATTTAAAATTTACAATTATATTTCATTCAGATGCATCCAGTCAAAGGAGATGCAGGATATGTCATAACTGCCTCCTTTTATTTGATGCATAAAAAGTTTATCACCAATATATTCCACTCAAACACGATATATAATTTTTCTTCTTGAATCTTCTTTATTCAATCCTCCCCTACCAACTGCAGTTGGGCAGTAGACTGCTTTGGAAATTAAGCTTAAGTGGAGGATTATGATATACTTTTATATGTTTCAATTAGAATAATCACTTCTCCGCCTTTTGGCTAAGAGCAAGTGTTTCAATTAGAATGAAATTCCAGGCGCATTTTTGAGATTGTTGTTTCTGGATTGCAGTTCCCATGTTATATTCCATTTGCTCATTTTTACAGGCCAACGTGGGCTCTCTGCTACTTGTTCCCCGTCTCATCTCAGCTTCCAGCATTTGCTTCCACACTTTCCCTCTAGCTCCTTTACTTGAGGTTCATCCTCTCTCCCTTTCAGGTTCTGCACCCTTCCAGAAGTTAGGCAGAGCAGCTAGAGCCCCTACCCCGGAGTGATTTATCTAAAACCAGTTAACTGTCTCAACACAGTCAAACGCAATCTTGTGCCCAGTGACGTGAAGCCGCGGTTAATATTGTGAGAACACCCTTCTCACATAGGTTGTGTTTAATTGGGGTGACTTTAAGAGATTATGGGAGGAGCTAAGTGACTCCCCACTCCCAACCTCCCATCAGTATATTCTCTCCTATGGAAGTTTGAAATTTAAGGCAAAATAAAACCATCTTCCAACTCCTTATTCTTATACTCATCTTTAAAAATCTTGCTTTCTTTAGGAAATTGCTTTGTGACACCAAGGAAAGAAAAATCCGAGAATTACTTGCTCTGGAAACCAAAGAAGAACTGACATCTGTGTGGGAAGAGCTAGTGCCTTCGTAGGAAGAAATCTCAAAACATTAACAATCTCTTCTACTGTTCTAGTGAAAGGCTTATCAAAATACACAGACCATGATGCTCCATGGAAGAGGTAGAAATAGCACTTGAAAGCCCTGGAAAAGTGCCCAGGGTGAGGAGCTCTCTAGAGGAGATTCGTTCAACTTAAGAGAAGATAGGAGAGGAGGGAAGACAGGCTGCCCATCATGAGAAAGAAAAAGGGCCTACAACATCACCCCTGCCCAGCAAGGCCCAGCCTTTGCTTTTCTGAGACTTTAGCCAACATTACATTTATCAGATTTCCGCACTAACCAAAAGACAGGTCTTTTTGATATTCAGTTTTTCCATGTGTGCAGCCTGACACCCCAGGGCATCCATGTGCCCAATGGATGTTTTCATCCTATGTCCGATAGATGTTGCTCTTAGAAACCGTATGTTCTCAGCTACTCCTGCCTCTGAAGCACAGTTCCTAGTGTCAAGTTAGCAAAAACTAAACAGCCATAATACATTTCAGTGGGTGAGAGTGGAAAGGACAGGAAGGAGGAGGAGATATGGAAATGCCCTGCGCTGAGAAGATCACAGAAACAATTCTCAGGAGGTATTTCTACCAATGCAATGGAGCATCACAGTCTATTTATTTTGATAGGTGTGTCTCTAGGACCACAGAAACAGTCTTTAATGTTTTGAGCCTTTTTCTTTTTATGTAGGCATTAGCTCCTTCCCTATTGCTCCTAGTCCAGAACAAGCATGTCTCTCCTTTTCTTTACTCAATCCTATCAATAGAAATGGAGGGTCTATTAAGTACGAGGCAAAGGGGTAGGTGAACATAAACTCATTAGATTTATTTTTTACTCTACAGATGAACAGTTCAAACACCTGGGCTCTTTGATTTTAAGGACACCCACACTACTTATTTACAAAAATAATGTTAAGGTTTTTAAGATAGTTGTTTCCTTACAAATATTTTGAGCCATTTTCTTTAGTGGGCATGGAAAGGCAACCAAGCACATGAGGACATGGAATATCTCTTTGTAACATTATTACAAGAGTGCTGCCTGAAAATTCTGATTCATTACTCTCTATAAGGGTGGTGGAACTTGCTTTCTGTTGTTTCCATGTCTGTGTGTTCATGTATGGATGTGTGTGTGTGTGTGTGTGTGTGTGTGTGTGTGTGTGTTTTCCTTGCTTATTCATCTGAGAGTTTTATATCCTTTTATCATCTGGGGCAGAAACATCATCCGTTCATAGAGATTCCATGGAGAGAAAAACATACTGGCATCAACAAAACAGTGACGGTGATGGTGACCTCACTTCTCATTGCAGGAGACACATTCTGTGCTGTATTTTCAAATACTTTTGGATCATAAAACCATGACTTTTTTTATTTATTTAAATTTCCTTTCAGGTCCAGGCAAGGCAGGGACCCTCCCATAGCATGCATATTAATGACTGAAGCCCACATCACTGCCCTTGACTCATGCCCAGCCTTTTTTTTCCAAGCTAAACTTCTTTCCACCCACCATCTCCTTCATTCTCTTTTTTCTTCCATGGAAACCTATTAAAGCTCTTATAAAATGTTACAGCACCTGAGAACTGACATTACTGGGAACTTTGTCTAGCTCCTTTTACTGTGGCTCTTGTTTTGCAGGGGAGTAACCAACTCCTCTGAACTTTTGAAAGAGATAGCAAAGCCGCTGCGTGAGTTTTCAAGGTGGACGGGAGGGTTTAACTCACTTGTGTCATTATCTGCCTTGATCACAGATTCTCATGCACATGCAATTTGCAATATGTCTCCCGGTATGGTATGGGGAACGGTCATTAAAAACAATTTTGGCTTCTTATTGGGGTCTGTGGATTTAGGTGATATAAATATGTTCATGCATTTATACAATAATTAATGAATAGTTGAGGTTTGGGGTGTCAGGCACAGCATACAAGGAGTGGCCTCTGCCTACAGATTAGCAAGAAGCCCCCAGCCTAGGAGTCTTGGAAACAATTTCAGTATTTCTGAAATCAGAGAGAGCTGAGTTGACATCCCCAAACTCTGCCATTTGATTAATGCAGAACCATATGCAATGGATTTAAGTTCTGTAGATCCCAATTTTCTCAATGAGAAAGTAAGGCAGAACAGTGCCTACCAAACAGGGAGACGGAGTGAAATTTAAATGGCATGCTGTGTGCAGAGAGTCTGGAATAAGGGAGTCTGGAACAACAGAAATTAGTTCCTTTTCCCTTATCTCGTGATTGATAGGAGCCTCTTCCGTATCCCTCGACCTGACCTTACTTTGGTCAGTAACAGCCACATGGAGAGATTCAAGTCGCCTAGAAACAAGACCCCTTGGTCTTCATCTTCCCAAAAGAGATTTCACCATCTTAAAAGGAGCTGTGCACCTCATGAAAAGGAGAAAGAGATGCTGCCTCAGACCAGGGTGAGTTTACTGCTCTCTGCTCCCTGTAATTTAAAGGGTTAATTTGCTTTCATGTTCCTCCAACTGAGAACCACTGTTATTATGGGATGCAGGTTCCCACAAAAATAAAGAGAGATGCTTTTTTTTTTTTTCAGAGCATAAACTGGCAAGACCATAGTTAATTTCCATGAGAGTCAAGAGAGCAAAACCCTGGGCAAGTCTTTGAAAACTCACTTGGGACACTTCATGTCTGAGCGACAGTGCTTCAAAGACAGAAATCCCATACCTTGAATCCACTTTCCCATGAAAGGCTGCAGGAGTTACTGCAGGGGAAACAAAAAGCACTTCACCTTTACCCTAACCAACCTTCTCCCTCTTCTACCTCCCCCTCCCTCTGCAGTCTGCTACCTGAACAACTCCAGCACTGGAAGGGAACTTTTCTTTAACTCTTTGCTACTCAGAGTGTGGTCCCAGTTTCAACCTCGCCTGGGGGCTGGTTAGACACACAGAATCTTGGGCGCCACCCAGACCTACTGAATCAGGGCCTACATTTTCACAAGATCCCCAGGTATTCACATGCAACCTGGAAATTGGGAAGCAGTCCTTTAACCAGTATTCAAGTGGAAGGATCATATAAAGCTGCATTATCTAATCTTGGAAATACTGATCAAGGCCTTGTTTATGGTGGAGATTTTATTTTTATTTTCTGGTTATACAAAATATTTGGTACAAAGGAACGCCATAACACCAAACTCTCCAGGTGGAAAATTTAGACTCTGAGAGATTTGGAACCATGTGTTGTTTATCATAGATCTTAGGTTATATTTAGGCCCACGGAAAACCTGCATGTACATGCAGTGGCATTTATGGCTTTATAATGTCATTGTCTAATGGGGATTATATCACTCTTACCTGTGAGTAACACAGGCTAGCTTTGAAAATCATATTTTACTTTTGTTTTCTCATAGCAGCAGTTTTATATAGGCCGCTGGGTAAAATAGATACTGTTTGGCTGACCTAAACTACATCAAGAAAATTAAAGAGCGAAAAAAATCTACACAAAATTTAAGCCCAGTCAAAAGTTATGAACACCTTGTAAGATTTCGAGGGCTGTTTTTAGTGTTTGTTTTTTTTTTTATTTTTTAACTGAGGCAAGGATGTAGATTAATAAAATATTTGTAAGCAGGCAAAATACGCAGTTAACGTATAAGCATAATTATAACATGAGGTGTAATTATATCATGAAGTCATGCATTTCTGACTCATTTTGTAAACACCATTTATTAGCAAATAGGTGTTGAGCATCAGCACAGGCGAATTTTGATAGAAGGCCTCTTGAGGAATGTGAAATAAAGATATTTTGCCTTTGTAAGCTCCCTGTAATGAGAGGGCATACCTGTGTTTACGGCACACAATTACCCATTACCTGGCAGAGAAAGCTGTATGAGTTGTGCAGAAAACAGGGAGGAGGAGTCAGGAGACGGAGTGCTGAATTCTGCTCGATGTCACCAGGAAAAACCTTGTCACTGAATGTGTCACTAAGAAGAGTCATTAACCAGAGACTCAGCCTCCTGTCTCTGCTGTGCTAACCTTCCTGAGCCTACCCCTGACACGCCCTGCATGTCTGCCGTCACCCAGGAAAGAGTGGGGAAGGGAGCCTTGTGGTTGGGCTGGGGGCAAAAGCCGTCTATTCATGGGAAGCAGGAGAAGGGAGTTAGTGGATGTGGCCTGCGACCCCCTGACAGGCGGTCCCTTCACACTGGGGCATAACGTGGCCTGGTATGTTTTGAAGGCCTCCCACGGCAGGGGTCTTGACGTGTCTTTCAGTGGACACTGATTTTTATCACCAATCCATAACAAACGATTTTGCCAACAGAAGGAAAAGGAAAGCGGAGGTCGGGGAGGGAAAAGGAGCCCGCAGCTGATCGCTGTCTCCGTTTAGAAAGGGCAGCACATTTCAGGGACCCCGTCTGACTGCCAGCTAGCTGCTGCTTCGGGACTTCTACACGTACACAGAAGGGCACTGAAGCTCTACACCGTGCTGCTGAGTGCCTAGTTATTAAAGAGAATTCGTACAGATACAAATCAAACTTGTAATGATCAAATTTTATATCAATTTATATATGTGTACACCATTGTGAAAACTCATGGAACTGTCTACTTTAGATTTGTGCGTTTGACTTCATGTAGAATATCCCTCAATAAAAATAAGTAAATAACGTAGCTGGGCAAGGGTGGTATTCTATGAAACACGATCGGTTTGTCTTTGACAGTGGGGGAAGCTGGGTGACGAGGGGTAAATGGGGGCCTATTTGCCACTCTCTCTTTAAAACAAAAAGGCAAGAATGTGGTTATTTTAAAGTCAGAAGGGGGTTTACCTTTACAGGGAAGGGAGGAATAGTGCTCAGAGGAGCACGGGGCTCTGGCCGTGCTCTGTTTCTTAACCTGGGGGTGGTTACTTGGGTGTTTGCTTTGTGATAAATCACTGAGCTGCGTATCACTGCTTTCTGTATGCATGTTCCATTTCAAAATAAATGTTTCTCAAACTTCTGTACCATAAAGGACACCATAAAAAAACACGTATACAAACACATGCTTACAAATTAACTAAAGGATTATACATCACAAGCATTCTTAGATCCTGTCTTGTGCATAAATTAGAGTACACAAGAAAGAGATGAACTTGATCCCCCACAACTTCCTGCCTTGCTGAATGTCTCCAAGAGGACAACAGGAATTCAGAAGTCACGCAGAGGGTGGGGAGAACTTAATTAAAATATTCTGCATCTAGGGATGTTTCCTAGACTGGTCCTCTCTAGTCACACAGTTTTTATCTCATTCCTTGCACATAGGAGCCAACAAGTGTTTTCTCATTTGCTTTTAGACAAGTCTGCCATTTCTTGGGGTCTTCGCACTTGCTGCAGCCCCTGGTGGGAGCTGAAACCTGGATAACACTCTTCCTCACTGCTTCAGGGCCTGATGAAAATCGCACTTTCTCAGTACTAAATCTAAAATTGCCACCACACCCTTCTTGAAATTTCCTAACCCTCTTCCCCGTTTTAGTTTTCCTCTTAACACTTATCAATTATACTTCACTTTCTCTCTGTCTCTGTCTCTGTCTCTTTCTCTCTCATATCACGGCAGAGATTCCGGTCGATTTTTTTTCACTGCCCCTGTAATAGTGTCTGGCACATAGTAGGTGCTCAGTAAGCATTTGCTGGATTCATTGAATAACTAAACAGGGAGTAAATACTGATATTAAAAAGTCAGTCTTTGACATAATAAACTCATTGTTTACAAATGGCCTTGTGGCTGAAGAATCTATTTTATCTTACTCCGTCATATAATTTTACCATTTATTTTGTAACTGCTGCAGGTAGAATATGTTTTGCATGTTATGAGTTGTGGAGCTCAACCTGGGACCTTTGTTTGCAGCATGCATTTAATCAAAACTCATGTTCCAAATTCCAAACACCGCCATGTGAACCAGCCCTTGAAACATGACCTCTCTATGCGACAGAACCATACCTCTCATGTCCCCCAGGCCAATGTGTGTAGTCTGTGGACACTCCCCAGATTTTTATTGCTGACAATTATTACACCAGTTAAAGGACATACTTTCTAACTGATATCCTGCTGTTGTTGTGAAGGGAATTGATTCTAATTGCCAGTTTCCTGCATTTTTCTTGATCATTTAGCCTTTGCAAGAAAAAAAAATCACGATGAAAATTCCACACGTTACTAGGATTACTTCACAAACAGAACATTCTTGACTTTGGAATTCCCCCCAGACTCTGAACTTACCCATACAGAAAACTTGAATTCATTTTGAAATGGGAGGAAAGTAGGGCAGAATGTTATCTTTGAGCTCTGCCATTTGGCTTCCAGTGGACACACGAAAGGGACACACATCAGAAGTCAAACAGGCTGATAATGGGCAGGAAGCATCGCTGTGGACACAGAGAGCCTGGCCTTCACTGAGAGAAAACCCTGGATGAAATACAATTGCTCTAACCCCAAGTCACCCGGGGCATGAGCAAAACTAGGCCTGCAGGTGAGGACACTGGGTCACAGAACTGGAGGATCTGAGACATCTCCCAGATAGTCAGACTGAAGTCTGGCCAACAAAGAGGGCCGAGTTTATTTATCCATTGTCGGGAGATGAGCAAGGCAGAAAAATAGGCCCTGGTTCCAAGTCTTCCCTGGCTCCATTATCAGGAAAACAGGACAATATATACCGAAATAAAATACAGAAACTTCCTCCTCACCATCATTTTGAATCTGTCCTGGCGCAGATGTGCGCTGACATCAGCTCACAGCCGGTCTAGTATGAAATTTATCTTCATAGAAATGTGACCCTTGGCTGCCAGTAGGCTAAAAATATAGCCAACAACAGGGCAAATAAAGATAAAGAAGATTGTGCAGGACAAATGCTGCACTTCCTACACACAGCTCTATAATTCCTCTGTCCCAGGAATGAATAGAAAACAAATGGATGCAGTCAGCCAATGGGGAACCTCTGCACTCTACTCCAGGTGATAAAGTAGATAATCATTTTGCACGGATTCGGACAAGACGACTAAGGGGCATTGCTATGGATAAATGACATGCACAAGGCAAGCAGGCAGGGCTTCTCATAAAACTGTTCTGTTCAACTCAACAAGCTTCGTGTGCTGAAGACCTTGTTGTGTTTTCATATTCAGGTGGCTTTAGCTTAAGAGTTCAGAAAATGATTATGTGCACGCATGTGTGTGTTGTGTGTGAGTGATTTACGACTTTTCAAGTGTCAGACTTATTGTTTTGCTTAGCCATTTTTTTTAAATGTGAGTTAGATTTTTTAATTAAATCGCATATGTTTTGAACTCAACAAGTATGTATATTTTTACTTTGACTACCTTTAGGTTATGGTTTAATAACTTTGGTCTTAGTTGGTGTTGGTGCATGTTTTGGCTTTTCTTATTAATTTCTTGCATTTATACAGCTGTTTTCAAAGCAGCTGTGAAGTATTTTAAAAATTTCTTCCCAAGGGGAAGAAACTTAGTATAAGCAATATAAAAAAAAAGAAGGGGGAGGAAAAAAAAGACAAACATTTTTCTATGGAATTCTGTCAGTGCATTTCAGATAGACCAGGAAATCAGCTAAGCTAAGCAAACATAGACATTTTATGTGGCAAGAACAAAGTAATAGCCTTCTTAGTTTAATAAATCACTGTCGTAATTGTCCCAAAGCGAGTTGATTTGAGAAAGACTTTGGGGAAGTCCTTTTTCCCAAAATATTCACCTTATCTAGCTTTCCCCCGATAGCTGACATTCCACTCTTTGAGAGGGTGCTACAGAGCTAAGGGGTGCAAATATCTCTGGGAAAGAAGGAGCCACTGAGATATTTACACATCAGGGTGAGGTGTTTAATCGAATGTGATAACTAACTGAGATGTGTTTTTCTTGTGAAGTTCCCGATTCCAAGAGAGAAAGGGTGTCAAGATAGTGGTGGGGAGGCCTGACAGAGAAGGTAAGAAGGTGTTAAAGACAAAAGTCAACATTCTCCTAATATGTTGGGGTGGGGGGTGTGTGTTTTGGCGTTTGGCAGTCCTTGGGTCTGTGCAACCTGAGATTCTCAGAGTGGAGATTGAGCACATAAGAATCTTGGGGTGTGGCATCTTTTCCCAACATCCTGAGCTTCCTCTTCACCCCAGAATTTCTGGAGTCAACTTTTATTGTTAGAAAGATGTTCCTGATGGATTCTTTCTATGCATGTGGGCAAGGAGGAGGCAGAAGAAAGTTTGAGAAATGCTTGCAAACTTATCTGTCTGTCTTTAGTTAATATAATATGAACTCCAATAGAATATTGTTTCCTGGGGGTTGGCAAGGTGTTCCCTAGCTTGGTACCACTAAGAAACCACAAAGGGGCATTGCAGTAGTCATTTGTAGAAATAGCCTCTGCCTCTTCCATAGGCAACTTCTCTCTCTCTCTCCAGTTCACCTGTCCCTTTCTCCTGCCATCCACATGCTACCGTATGGTCAAGGAGCTTGTCTCAGAGCAGGCGACTCTGTGGTTGCATGGTGGATAGATCGGATTATGAAGATTCAGGAGTCAATGAGCTTGGGGTAGGTGGGTTGACCTCCTCAAGTCTCTAGGGATCCATCCGTAAGGGGAGATATCCCCATATCACAGAATTTCAGCCAATCACATGTTACCCTCACAATTCTATTTATGTCTGTGAACCACACTTACATACAATCACTTACATATTTTTAATTTCCTTTCTTTTACTTCATTTGACTCTGCAATAAAAGGTAAGCTCATCCCACCTCTGCTTTTTCCTACAAAGCACTTACCACAGCTTTTAATTATGCTTATATTTGTGCCTAGCACACTAGACACAATCAATAAATATTTGTTGGATTTTACTTGTTCAGTGTTGTCAAAGAGTAATTTTCAAAAAAAGTAAAACATGGTTAACCTACAAATATAGAAAGAACATATGCCAAAGATTTTTTTCAACTCTATTACGAGAAGACCAGTACAATGAAAAACTATTTCCAGAGAGAAAGAAAAAAATCAGAGGTTGTATGGGCATTTGACAAAGAATGCTGGACTAAGATATCTAGGTTAGAGCAAAACTGGCTAATGTTCCATAGGAAAATCAAATGACCAGCTTAGGGGTTATCTCTACCTCAGACAGAGGTAGAATTTGGCATCTTTACTAGGTGAAAATAAACAATGTCTGTTTCTGCCACTAGATGGTGAGTCTAATGAAAATAAGGATCGTGTCTTGTAACATTCAAATTGATTAATTTTATTAAAAAAAGGTTATGTTGCATCCATGAATCTATCAATAGAAGGTAACACCCTGTGCTTGTCACAATAGAACATATCAACAGAAAGATGCACGCAAAGGATGAAGGTATTTTAATGTTGACACAGCCTACAGTTTCCTAGGCACAGATTTGCACAGGAGGAGACATAGAAAGCTTCCTTATTGGAAGGTCATGCTTTCCTGGTCTTTGATAGCCACAAAGTACCCAATGCTAAAGACCCCAACTAGTCAGAACAAGGATCTTATTAGATTCTTTAGAAATCAGCCTTTGCCAAAAAAGCTTTTTATTCTCTTCTAGCTCTTTTCACCTATTCTTTAGGCTCCTTTACCTGCCTGCCTGCCTAACAGGTGCATGTAGCTGAAAATATTTGCGTTCAGGGACACTGGCTGCAGATCCTTTTACTCTATGGACCATGCCCTTACTAAGACCAGGTGTGAGGCTTTCTTGAGGTCTATTTCTGAGAGTCAACATAAAACTATTATAATGAATACTGTTGTCGACCAAAGGCTCTCAATCTGGAGCCAGCTCTCTCCGTGCTAAAAAGGGAGATTAGCAAGTGTTACAGAGGGGTTGAAGACATCCTAGCACCACACAGAGATTTTCCTCATGACATTAGCAGGGTGATTGACCGATAATGAAAAGTGAGTAACCTTCCCAAGTGACTTTAATTTTTTTAATAGCCACATCTGTTTCAAAAATTGGGAAGCACAGGGCTACAGATGATGGCTAGCACCCTCTCAGGGTCTAATGTTCTTGTTTTTATTATTCTAAGAATTCTAGAGAGGAAAGAGATTTTAGCAAACTTCTAATCCAAGACTTTGGATGAAAGGTTCAGATATGCATCAGGGACAGAGATTAGATCACACTTCGTAACTATTGTCCAATGCTCCTACCCATCTAACTATGGCTTCTCTGAGAAGACTTCAGAGTAGCTTTGTTTCCTTTCTACTGAATTTCATTCCTGGATTGATTGGTCCAATCAGAGTGATTTTATGTATCTCTCTGATAGGACTGAATGGTTTCTGAGTATGCTAGGAGGAATTCCAGCAGGTAGTATCGAAATGGCCTTGTTAAGGGGAAGCATAGCTTCTGACGTGGGAGCTGCTAAGATTTTGTCTCCCACATCCATTCCTTACTACCTGCACAATCTTGGGTAAATTATTTTTAACTCCTCTGAACTTCAGTTTCATCATCTTTAATGGGGTTAATATTCAAGCTCCTCTTGTTGAGTTGTTGCGCAGATTGAATGAGTAAAGGAAGAACACTTAGCAGAGGGCCTGGGCCATCATGAGCACATAGAAATGTGAGCTGCTTCTGTTATTGGCCTGCTCGGCTCTCAGATGGTTCCATTTCTCCTTTCGTTCTCACTTTACAGCTATTCCTGTTGCTTTAGAGAATAGCATTTATACAGGACACAAGATCATATTCTTCTCGACATGTTGGCAGAGGAGCCTGGAAGAGAAAAAACACCCTCCACTTTGCTTGAAGAACAAAATCTAAGTGGATTGTGTTTTTTAAGTAGACAAGATAAATACTTGAGCAAAGATCCCCCACTGGCAAAGGGGCAAGAACCTGGGAGTGTAGTAAACATGGAGAAGCTGGCTGATGGAAGGGCAAGGTAATAATGGAGAGATAAAGAAAGAAAATGGATTTTACCTGAATTCAAAAATGAAGGGAATTTAAAATTTGTCCTTGAAAAAGTTTGGGGATACTTAGTGCATGACTGTCAGACACCCTCAGGAGAAAACACCAAGATTCCCCCAGCAAGCAAATGTTCTGGGTGGTCCCAGTCCAGATGCAGATGGCAGCATTCCAATGTTTGCATGTTCATGATGGGATCGTCTGGTTTTTACTGGCTGATTTTAAGGCATGAATTCAGATAGAATTGATGGAAACAGAGGGGCTTTCTCCATTTCAAAAATTTCTTTTGAAAAACATTTATGGTATAATCGCTATGTGCCAAACCCTACGGTAGGAGCATCCCTTAAGGACTTTATAATAAGTAAAAAGTTACTTTACAAATAAGTAAAAAAGAGAACATATGAATAAGTAATGAGAATGTGAAACACTAACAGTGAACATGGGGTGTTATGGTCCATCTGTCACTAGACTATGGTCTTAGAAAAGGGGAAGTGACCAGATCATTGGAAGAAAAACTGTGACACTCTGCCTGCCGGTCAGATGCCGTTTTGCTCCATTTTAAGAGAGGGATGGATCCAGAGGAGGATAAGGTGGATGGTTGCAGTAAAGGGAAGTGGCCCTGCTCACACTTAGCCAGGGAAAAGATGAGAAAGCCACATCCCTGATATCATCAGGAAGACAAATTGGGTGAATATGAGGAAGAATTTCATGGGGCAGAAGTGGATTCCTTTCCTGTTGTTTTGCCAGGATGGAAATAGTAAGGAAGCAGCTTCTGGCTCATCACGAGAGTCTGTAACAAGCCATGCATGGCACCGAGAGTAGAATATGCTATGTTTTCAGGTACTGAGCTCCTCACCCTTGAAGGTATTCAAGGAATTTTTAAATAACCACATAAAATGGCTACTAAACAAGTGATCCCTCCTTAGGGAACATTTGAGAGTTAGTTGCTTCTAATATTCTGTGAATAGTAGAAAAATCAATTCAAACTAGATTTTTTTTAAAAACTTTAATAAAATTTTAAGAGTGCATCTCTTGTACAAAATGAAGCACACAGGTGGTCTTTTTGCCCATAATCATTAGCCAAGAAGATTTAGACCCAAAGTCTAGCCCAACTCCTTCATAGGTAGGTGTGTGATTTCATATAAGACCTTTCTCAACTGCTCCAAATTTAAATTATACTCCCCTTGTTATCTTCCCTTCATAGAACAATCACAGTTTGCAATAATATCTCTGCCACTTACTAAAAGTTCAAAAAGGTGTGAAACATTCTGATTTATTTTTTGCCTGGAATGACGAGTAGCATGTCAAAGGCACTCACAGAGTTGTTCAAATGAGTTAAAAAATATAAGCTTCTGCTCTTTGGTTCTGAGCTTTCCTACAAAGTGGAGATAAAAATGCCTGCCTTTGGAGTTTTGTTTTTTAAAAATTAAGTGTGTATCTATTCTTATGATGCAACATATGTATGATATGATGATATGTATATATGTATAAATGAGTATTGTACATGTTTATATAGATGATATCTGGATTTCAGTTTTGATATGATATGGTACATAGAAAGTGCACTACAACATGAAAGTTATTGATTTATTATTAGTATGTCTCCCCTACCAACCACAGACATCAATATTGAGGGTCTCACTTGTGCTAGAGAACTCTGGGCACTGGGAAGTAGGGATGTGAACTTTAACTCCGACATTCAAGGTTCTATAAATCCAACTGGGAATCCAAAACATGCAGAAAAATAAAATAGTACCAGATGCACAAATTAGTTCATTCACTCCACCCTGTGTTGGGCATGGGCCATGCTAAGGTAGATTCTGCTTGGAATCTGTCCTCACATAGCACAGATTCTAGTGCAAAGGATAAACACAGACAAATGCACATGGCAGTTAGATGACAGTAAGGAGAGAGCAAGGTAGAGTGAAGAGTTAGCCCAGGGTGTTTGAATCTGCCTGGGGACACCAAAGCCAGCCTCACTACAAAGTGATACTTGAATAGAAATTCATAGATCAGGGACTTAACAGGAGACAAGGCTGGAATCCACAGCATAGGAACATGTATGAGTATACAATTGCTACAATGTTAATGCTTCCATACCAGTTGGTGACAGTCATCACTGCATTCCGTCACCCACCCACCCCAGTCTCTCCTGGGGCGCCACAGTCTCCAGTAACCAGTTATAAGAGGCTAATTCCTGGGGCTTCTGGGGTTCTTCAGAAACTTGCTTGTATCCAAGGCCTAATAATTTGCTTGAGAATTATCTCTTGAATATTGTGTTAAATACTTTGACTATTGCCCCTCCCAGGAGAACCATATGGGAGTGAGGAATGGGAGTGGGAAGAGAAAGCTTAAAGAAGAAAGGAATGATAGGAAAGTTAAAGACCATATGGTTTAAGAGGGCAAAGAACAAATTTGCGGGGGGTGGGGGTAGACACATCAGGTGACAGGGGCAAAATATGACATAAAAAGGTCCCCTGAAATTTACTAACAGCAATGAAATCTACCACTTTCCAGCTTTGTCACCAAAGGCAAATCACTTGACTACACTAAACCTCAACTTCCTAATCTATACAATGGGGATAATGATAGTAACCCCATCACATTGTATAGTTGAGAATATTGTTATGATCCATGAAAAGTGGTAAGGACAAAATCTGGCAAAAAGAAAGCAATCCGTGCTGTTGTTATTGAATGGATCTACTCTTAATGCTTTGCATGAACCGTATCATTCAACCCTCAACATCCCTATGCATCATCAAAAAAGTGGTAACCCCTAGGTAACATAACTTATGATGAGGGAGCCCACTATTAGTGTAGCAGGTCTCCGACTCTGAGTTTGTATTGATGTAATTAGTTCCACTGTCACTTAAAGAATCATGAGTGGCTAGCCGGGCTGACACAGCTTCGCTGCTATGGCAACATAGGCCTTTGTGATGTCCCTGCCTGATAATTTCACAGGCAATGTTGTACATAATAAAGATTACAATGACTCTGAAACCCAAACAGAGCACTCACAGAAACAGAGAAGCACCAAGGCCAGCAAGACATTAACACAGCACAAGAGATGTGCATAGAAGGGGAACAAAAAGAAGAGTTTTCCTTTAAAAAAGTAGCTATGAAAATGGAGCAGTAGCCATAAAGGCCATTTCCAAGCCAGATTTTCAGTGTGACAGCATTTGCTTCCTCCAAATGGAAAGATGTTTAAACTTTAGGGTAGTTGCAACAGTGGGTAAAAAGGAGGGAATCATGTCCCAGGCATGATTAGCTGGCATAGGAAGACTTCCTGGAAAAATGGAGGAGAGAGAAAAGGGGAGGTCATGTTTCCTAGGTAACTTCTGCTTTTAAAATTCATCGCCTCAGCTAGCTATCTTGCATAACTTCTCCAATAAGATTCCATCAGTCCTCAGCCCTGGGAAGAAGTTCTCCTTTAAAACTCAGTGATTAATTGATTTAATGTCCCAGATTGCTGTCTATCTGAGCCAGTCTGATTAAATATTGATGGAGACTTTGATTCTAAGTTACATCTCGACAACACAGTGTGCTCAGAAAATGATGGTAACATTCAAAGAGAATGTGCCTTCCAGGTGAGACTGCATTTGAAGATAACTGAGTCCACAGCTTCCATCTTTCTTGGGATCAAATTAATTAAATATACCATCAAATCTCTTAATCAATAATATCTTCTTTACTCCTGGGAGACAGATTTCATCTAATCTTCAAGGAAACTCACCTTGGCTTTGTTCCCTGTTTTTTTCTATTCTCCTCCATATTACTGGACATTAGTAATGATGTATGTATTTTTATATGGGAAGAAAGGGGTTCTCGACTGTACCCACAGTCACTAATAGGAGGAGGAAGAGGCAGTGATAGCTCAGCAGTGTACTCTACAAGGACAGGCTTTGAAGCCCAGGCATAGCCCTGATGGAATTGGAGGTCTTGATTGAAGTACTGATTTCACCTTTCAGGGGATCTTAGGCTCACTTATGGTCTCCCCTGTCCCTTCACCCTGCCCTGGAAATCTAGTACATTTATATTCCCCCTGGATTCTGGACTTTCTACCTGGGGCAGCATTCCAAGGCCATCCCCCAAATAATGGACTTATTGTTTCCTCAGCCATCATCCTTACCGTCCCAACACACACCCAGATATCACCATGCTGCCACAGAGAAAACTCACCATTCAGCAATTGCTTGGGAAGGATTTGGGTGTCTCATTCTAGGAAAAGTATCCATGGCTTAGTCCAGCAGGGATTTGCATTTTATAAGAAACAATACCCCAAAGTATATAACATTTAAGACATACAAGAGAGGCTGTGATGGAAGGGATTTTGCATGTGGAAAGTGTGGAGTGGTAAGAATTAATCAGAAAGCAAATTTAGAGTGAACATATATTGTGTTGGATCAAAGAAAATATCACATTTCAGTTAGTAGGGGAAAAGTGAAGTAAGTAAACTCACGACAAATGCTATCAGTCGGGCTTTGTGGAGAGAGAGGGCACCCACAGCAGAAGGACCGGGATGCAGAACTGAGGGCTACTTTGCATTAGTTTAGCCGCAGTTGTCAATGGGGCCAAGGGCAGAGTATGAATCTGAGCAAACAGAGTGGAGTGCCCAAGTCAAGAGTGAACTAGATGCACTTTCACTGACGACAATGTCCTGAGAACGAGAAAACCACATGCAAAGGAAGGAAGCGGCAATTAGACTTGCTGCTACCAACCCGGAGGTGGAAACGTGCTGGGGCCTTGCAACCCAACAGTGGTCTACAAAGAATTCTTTTTGCTGGTCGCTTCCTTTCCACTCCCTGATGCATCTCGTGCCCTTCATCTAGCTGAGCGGTCCCATGACATGGAATGGGCTCTTGTAGCCATTTCCTGTGAAACTCTGTTCATTCAGGTTTGGCTTCTAACTAACCAATATCTGAGAACCTTCGTGTTTTTGCCATCAAGCAGCCCGTATGGCCACCAGAGTGACTTGATTTATTTGGGCCTCATCTCATCTAAATGTGAACTAAAATATTAATAAAATTTTAAGCCCTCCAGCCAAGTAAGTGTTCATCCTCTTGGTCAAGAGAACCCCAGAAATACCCTAAAACTGAGTTGTTGGCCATGGAAGAGAGATCAGACATGCCTCATCATGCCCCCCTCCCCTCTTGGAGATAGTCTTTGTAACTCATTAACAGGCCTGAAGCTACACAAGGCAAAGACTGAACCACACCTGCAGGTCCTCAATTTACTTAACAGATCACTTGGGTTTTTATGTAAGTCAGGTGGCCTGTCTATGACTAACAGACTACCTTATCTTGAAACATTCCAAGCCTTTAGATAAAGCTTCATGTCTTTAACCAATTACAAATCAAGGAATCTTTAAACCTACCTATAACCTGTAATCCACCACTTATAGATGTCCCACCTTTTCGGGCCAAACCAATGCATACTTTCCACATATTGATTTATGACTTTACGTGTAATTCCTGTCTCACTGAAATGTATAAAACCAAACTGTAGCCCAACCATGGTGAGACCATTTGCTCAAGGATTCTTGGACATGGCTCCAGGCCACGGTCACTCACACTCGGCTCAGAATAAACCTCTTTAAATTATTTTACAGAGTTTGGGTTCTTTTCTGTTGACATATAAATGAGGGTAGATTAACATAATGAAGGAACTTTAGTATTCCTTCAATATGGAATATATGTTGGGTTTGATAAACAGATTCTGCTGTTTTAGAAGAAAAATACTTGAAAAATATTTGAAAACCAAAGATCTGGAGCAACCATGACAAACCCTTAAGAGGTCCAAGTCATTCTGCTGCCTTGAATGAAGTTATTCTTAGCCATGATGATTTCTGGTTCATTGGAGATCTCTTCCCTATAACAATCAGGCTGAACCCACGTGTCTTAGTATGTGCTGCTATGACAGCAAGGAGAGGAGCACGCATGGGGACGAGGACCATCAGCACCAGCCAGAGAAAGAAAGAAGCTGAGGTCAGTGGGAAAGGTTTGTCTTGATTTTATAAGTTTGTGAGGGAAGGAAGAGGTTTCAGTTCACACTAACAAACAATACTAGTATCAGGTAACCTTTGCATGTAGCGTTTACAGTATGCCAAGCAATATGTTAAGCATCAGATGTCTAGGAATCCATTTCACTCTCACAGCAACTCTATAAAATAGATATTATACCCCCATTTTGCAGATAAGGAAACTGAAGCACAGACTAGTTAAGCAGGTTGACCAAGATTATGCAACTATTAGAGATGGGCCTAGGATTTGAAACCAGGAATCCATGGATTGATTTAATGGGCATAAAACAACACTGGGATCATTCACTTCCAAATCTCTTGGCAAATATATCATCAGGACAGAGAAATTTCTCCTGGCTGTCAGTTCCCTTAAGATCAGCCTATTAAGCCCTCAGATTAAATTCCCAAAAGACACTAGAAAAAAATCGGAATTTCTAATTAATCTAAGAGTTGGCACTATGAGAGAAACTAATGAAAAGGATTCTGGTAAATTCCATTTTACTTTTTCTGATCTTTTAAGTGCCTTCACATGGGAAGTACTTGCAGACAAAGCCATTTCAGAAATCAATAATGTGCTTCATTCGAAGGATTCCCTTTGGACAGAGACAGACAATGAGGCCAGAAAGTTATACTAAAGTGACCTATTCAACTCCATAGCAGATGATACCAGACAAAGGTCAAAACTCATATTGTCTGACTCTAGACCAAGGATTTTCATATGAGACTATGTTACTCCTGTATTTCAATTTCTCTGTCTCTTTGTTTCTGTCTATGTCTTTCTGTCTCTCTTTCTCTCTCTCCACTGCCAAAATCATTGTGAGCATCTGTATAACTCAGAATCCCCATGGCAGTTTGAGCAAGGAGTATTTGAAGGGACAGCCTAGAGAGGCACAGGATTGAACAACCATGTCCTATAGATTCTTTTCCTAATGCCTCCAGGAAGCTGCCTCTCAATCTTACAGTCAATATCTCCACTCAGGACTTCGTGAATTCATCCCTAGACTTCTGTTTTGGGTTTATCTGTCTCTATTTGTCCTCTTTGCTCAATCTTTGTCCCTGCTGCTTGCAAGACCATCATAACACTCTTTGTTTAAACTCTTCCTGGGTTTCTGTTGCACTGAGGCTTACTCCATAGATCTTTAGCATGCATAAAGGCCCTAGAGGTTCACAGGCAAGGAGAATTTCTACTTCCCATTTCCCTATACGCCCAGCTGTCTTTACAGATGCTATAACAGCTGTTATTTTCATGAATAATTTGAGGAAGAGCACACATTTCAGAGAAGTTAGTACTGTGTTCCTATTAAGAATATCAACTTTGAAATGTAACACCTGGGGCTTGGCCCCCAGCTTTGCCCCTGCTAGCTTAGGGAAACTGAAGGGTTGGTTGGAGGATGTGTGATCCAAGGTGGCCTCACTCTCATGTCTGACAGTTGACTGGTCATCAGCCAGGGGCCGGCTGACTCTCAGCTGGTCCATCTTGGATCTCTGCCGTTGGCTTCCCATTTCCAGCAGGGTAGCTTGGGCTCATTCATAGAGTGGTGCTAGGGTTTCAAGTATGCAACAGAGCAAGCCCCAAAGCATAAATGGGTTCTAATTCTCTGTCTGCATCACAGGGACAAAAGAAAGTCACATGGCTGAGCCAAAATTTAAGGGATGGTGAAACAGATTCTACCTCTTGATAGACAGGGAGAAATCTTGTACAATCTACCACACCTTCTAAGTTTTAATATCTTACATGAATAATGGAGATGCAAATGATCATTTCTGAATCATAAATTTGCAGTGAAAATTAAATGACATGGCATACAATATAGTATTGGACACCTAGAATGGATTGATTGATATTATTTACTGTGTAAGTGCCAATGTGAATCCTGTAGCAGTTAAAATGCAGAGAACATTGTTTAACCTCTTGGGCAATCTAAGTTGTGCATTGCATTCTTGCCATACAATTTTATTTCAGGTGGTTTCTTCTTTTCTTTTACTGGGTTTCTTGCAGAATATTGATGTGTGAGCTTAAGGAATTTATTTGATTTCAAGTGGGGCCAGCTGTAAACAACCTGGGTGGGCAAGCTTTACATATGCAGACATTACAATGGGCCATAGTAGGTTAAGAAGCTATCCTTGAATTGTCATGATGAATGTCTTTTGGATTTATTGGTTTCATTATAGATTAATTACCTGGATAGATTTCTGGTTGAACTCACAAAGCCCACATTTTCATTTAAGTCTTTTTAATCAGAGTTGTGAAAGGCTGGCTGTGTTCTAAACAGTATAGATGTCAACCAGTTGGTCTTATGTTAGAATGTAGTAATGGCTGCAGTGAGTCCCCTCTCTGTATCCAGACTTTTCAATGTAGTTTTGCAGTTCATCTTATCAAGAGAGGCAAAGTCCTTTTCCCTACTCCCTAAATTTTGGCTGGCCTTGTGACTTGCTTTGGCCAATAAAATGTGATGGAAGCAATGTTGTGTGAGTTCTGAGTCTAGACACCAAGAAGCCTTGCACACTGTTGCTCTTGGAATCATGCAGCTTCCATGTGAACAAACCTGATTTTGCTTGTGGGAGGATAAGAAGTCGTGTGGAGGAGAAGCAAACCTTACCAGCCAACAGTCAGCCAGCCCCTGGCAAATGGCCTGCCAATTAGGAGGGATGTGAGTGAGGCCATCCAAGACCCGTCAGTTTCCAGCCAAACCAGCCACTCAACACAGGGACAGGGGTGAGCACAGCCAAGATCAGGCTGGCCTGCTGAGACTAGAAGAATTGCTCAGTCAACTAAGTTTGGGGATGGTTTTGCATAGCAGAATCTAACCGACATAGGACTGATGGTTGCAACTCTCAGAATGCTTTTTAGCAGGCTTCATGAGTAATCTGATACCTCGTGACATCCAGATAACCCAATAGTCTTACTCCAAGAGGTGTACAGATGTGCCTTGGCAGGTGGAGAATTAAAACCTTTGCAAAAAATTCTGCCATCTTTCTGTCACAAGCATGGAAGAGGGAATTTCTATCCATTGTCCTTTCTGCCCATGTGTAATATACTCATGCACGCAATACCCAGATACTTATTGTGCGCAAATTGATGTTTCTTTATGGTCAATGTGATACAAAGGAAATAGCATAATTTTCAGAACAAGTGAGGTTTTTGCCTATATTATGAGTTGTATGACCTTTAGAATATTATTTCATCTCTTCGAGGCTCATTTTTTTCCAAATGCAAAATGAGAAAAAGAATACCTATTTTACCAAGTTAACCTGTAACTTGGGCTTACTATGCTAAAGCACAATATTTATATGGTAGTTTAAAGTTGGTGTCAAATTTTCTGACACTCTCCTCTCATTGACAGGTATAGTCTATGTCCTGTCCCCTTGAATCTGGGCAGGCTCTATGACTGCATTCACCAATAGAAAATGATAGGAGTGATGCTGTGCCAGTTTTCAGGACAAGATATTAAGAGACTAGCAGCTTCCTGTCTCTTGGAACTCTCTTTCAGAGCTCTGAGCTAGCAGGTAAGGAATTTGACTACCCTGCTGAAGAGAGTACCTGGAGAGGTCCAGAGACTACACAGACAGGGTCTCAGCCGAGATCAGCCTTTCAGACATCCCCATTGATGTGTCAGGCATGAGAGTGAAGCCATCCTGGACCTTCCAAGCCATTCCAACTGCCTACTGAATACCAAGAGTGACCCCAGGTGACATCACATGGAGCAGAGAACTCAGCCAGAGAAACCCTGTTTGAATTCCTGACTACAGGGTCATCAGATACAATAAGATGGCTTTTGTTTTCAACAACTCAGCTTTGGGGTAGTTTGTTACTCAGCCATAGATAAGAACAATTTGGCACATGGCAGGCCATCAGGACACAGGGTGACGGAGACTGAGGGGTTTCCCATGGTGCAGGACTTTCAGTGCTCAAACCTGGCAACTCCAAGGTAAAAGGGAATATGTTGCTCTCCCTTAATACATGCTAGAGATTATTGTTGTTTTGTACTAAAGCAAAACTGAACAACTTTGTGGTGGCTTCATTTCTAGCAAAACTACCCTAAGGCCAACATGAGATTTCATACCTTCACAGGAGGTAAAAAATATTTCTTGATGGAAACCTTACATAGTGCCGTGTTTTATAGAAAACAATCTATTGAGAATAAGTTCTAGCTGATTTTTCTTATCTATGAGGCAAATTTTTGTTTAATGAAGGCTTTCTTCAAAACCTTCATACATAAGTAAAAAAGCAGTAATGCAAGCTCCAATGGCCTTTCAAACTTAAGGTCCAACAAAGCATTTTACTGAACATTTGACATAACTTCAATTATCAGAGTCATTGCTAGCTACCTCCCATGTCTTGTTAAAATTAGTATCTTTTCGATTGTTAGTTAGATTTTTACAATGTCCATAATTACTACCTTACTTATTTTTCTAAATATAAATTATAAATCTATTCCTATTATGAAATAGTTTAGATTCTATTTTTTCTAACTGCGAAAATAATATTCTTTGTCAAAAATTTAGAAAATCCAGAAAAGAATGACAATGTGAAAATATTTTTGATAGAACAAAGGCATTTTACCTTAAACTGCTCTCTGGTCATCATAAGAAAAAAAAATTAAAAAAGAAATCTTCATTGCCAATGAGATCAGGAGTCCTTTAAACCTAAAATGAGGGAAAAGGGTGAAAAAAAATTGATGAGTAGAATGACACTTGGGCAAAAAATCTAGAGAGAATAAAGGATTCCAGTATGTGCCCCCTCTACACAGCCCCAGGCAATGTCTTGGTATCTACAGAAGAAAGTGAGAGGCTGGTCAATTACATACCTGTGTCTTTTAGCTGAAAGATGGAAGGCCAAGGCTGTGAGTGGTCCATTCAGGTAACAGAGGGTCTCCCAGTGGACTTGGTCCCAGACTGCCCAATGGCAGGAGGACAACAGGCTCAAAGTGAAACGCATCTTCATAGTAGAATTACTAGGCAAAAGTATACATGTGTTTTGAACACTTTTGACTCCTGCTATCAAATTGCTTCCCAAATGGTTTGTAGCAATATAGATTTACACCAGCCATCTTTTGTGAGTTGCATTAAGTATTATCACTCTTTTCATGTTTGTTGATTAGGGCAAAAAATATGGCTTTGCTCTTTTTATTTACAGGTGTTTTTTTACAATTAGGAATGAATTTAAATCATTTTCCACATTTATGAGAGATAAATGTGTTTTGTGTTTTGAGTGTCTTAAATTTATGTTTATTCACACGCTATTTGCTATGAATTTTTTTCCCAGGTGGCTTTTTTTTTTTTATCCTAAGAGTTGTATTTATTTATATTTTTAAATCCTGCCTGCTTTTATTATTTTGGGTGACTGGAGAATTTAGCAGAGTAGTGAACTGGTATGATTTAGAGAATGTTACAGAGATTCTGCAGTCTAGGCCTCAACTCAGATGTACCTGGGGTGCCTCTCTGCGTTCAAAAAACAAAGAAACCACGTGAAAAAACTCTCTTGGAATTTCTATTACTCTATTCAATCCTATTATTTCAGGTTGCATGTTTTCACTCCTGCAATTACAAAGACACTAACTTTGGTCTTTGTTACTTTTGTCTGGGCTCACCCTGCCACTGGCGGGGTGGCGTCCCCGCTGCAAGGCGCCCTGGACGCTCGTGCATTGGTGCTGTGCTTGTCCTTGGGTTGACCTTGACGGTTTGCCTTTCTGGATGCATATTCTAAATGCCACGAAGGTGGGTGCGTGCCTTTGGGACGGAGGAGCCCCTCCCGCGGATGGATCGGGCGTCAGGGGAAGGCTTTATCTCCCCTGGAGGCCACAGTCGCACATAAATACCACCCTGTGTTCCCAAGAAACAGTCGGCCCGCCCGACCCTCAGGGAGTCTGGAGAAACCGAACCTGCCAGTGGTAGCTGGAGAATTGTCCGCTTTCCCACCTGAACTCCCCACCCTAAGCTGGTAGGGTTTTAGGGTGGGTGTGCATTTCAGTTTGTCAAAAAGAGATCAGTTCCTGTGCTGAAAGGCAAGCCCGGGGCAGTGTTTGACAGAGCCCGGGGACACCGGGAGGGACAATCGCCGCGTAAGTGGTTCTCACGCTGGGTCTGGCTCTGGGTGCCAGCTCGCACATTAACTCCTTTGACGGCACTTTCGCCGGTTTACCCCACGTTCTCAAGGGATGGCTTTGTCGATTGTTTCTCCGGCTGCTATTTTGACAGTCGATAGCCCCTTGATGCCAGCTTAGGCTGTCTAATAAGAAAGGCCAACGTGAAATTTTAAACTCAACAACTGCTGGACGTGGTATGGGGTGGCTCCGGCTCTGTTCTCTCCCTTTTTTCCCCTCTCCGGAATGGTAATGGGTTTTTATCAGGGCACTTCTTTCCTCGTTCTCCCAGGCTTTTGGGAATGGGGGCATCATGCCTTCATCTAGGTAGCTGAGCCTCAGGGGAAACGGGCAGGGGATGCTACGCCGGAATGGAAGCAGGTGCAATTTATTGTATTAAGGAGATTCCAGACAAATGCCCGAGTTTAGGATATTCCCTATGTCAGTTCCCAACGAGCAGCAGTAATAGACTGGACAAAAAGAATCAGGCTGTGACATAAACGACGAGGCTCCCGGAGGGAATTTATGAGCAGAATCTCTATCCCGTAGCCACGTCAGTAAGACATACAGAGGTCACATCTTCATGTTCTTTGTAAACAGTTGCGAAAAAGAAAGGAACAGAAATAGAAGTGGCTTTCTTCTTTAAATCCCCGGTTAGGCATGTATCTTAGCATCCCAGCAGAAGCACATTCCTGGCAACCCTCTAGTGCCAGGTGAACATAGGGGTCCAATGCTCTTTTTAAGAACAAATCTACAGTCTGAAACTAGCTACCTTAATATTACCATGATCTTTCTAGATTGCTCATATTGCAAATTCTCAGTCCAACTAATAATTTTAACCTATGGAATCTATATTCATTTTAGTAGCCACATTAAGCACCACTTTTTTTTCCTTTTATTTTACCAGTTGAAACAGTTTGGAAGAAATAAGATTTTCCTTTTCTCCCATTGACCCTTTAGCCCAGATTAAAGTGCAAAAAACGGAATGTTCTTACTTATTTATTTTTTTAAAGAGTTTTTGCTGTTTCAAAATCAAATATGGTAGCTTTTCCATGCCTTTATTTAATGAAACAATTTCTTAAAAGATATCTAACCCCATTTTATAGGAGTATGACTTCAGAAAGCTAATCCAAATTAATGCAGATGTTTATGTTTATGCTTATAACAGGGCTTATATAATGTACTATTTCAATTAATAAGAATGGTAAATGATGCAAAGTTAGTAAAATATTAGCTCAGAGATCCTGATATGTTAATATGTTTCTGATAAATATACAAACAACAGAAAAGTGGAGGTGACTCATTCCAGAATTTAAAATGACCCTTTTAGTCTTAATTACCCTGACCACTCCTTCTTTTTGCAAAGTAAAGAGAATAATAATGCACAAACTGGAGATTAAGTTGTAGTCATCTGATATTAAAGGAGAAGAACATTTTTAAAATGCATTTGCTGATCATTGCCACTTGCTTTGCAGAACCTAATACATCCCTCCCCGATAACATCAAAGGAATTAAGGCCCTCTTTTTGCAGCAAATGCTTTTCACAGTTCAATAACCATTCCTGTTGCTGCTATAATATTTCACTCACGTTTCCCCATGCTTAGGGTAGGCCTCAGAATTGGAACTGTCTCATTGCCATTGAAAGCACCTTCATCTCTCCCTGCTATAGTGTACCACCTTTCTCCAAATATTTGCAAGCCATCCTCATTATATTACTCAGTGAAGTGGAAAAATAATTTCTCTGCTTTAGAGTCTCATTTCTGAGATGTGGAGAATAAAAATGCCCTGCCCTGGAGTTATCACCCATTTTCCTCTGTCTGTCTAAAGAGCCAAACCAAGAGGCAGTGGTGAGTGGCTTGACACATGAACCAGAAACAAACAGCAAAAGACAGGAATCAAATGCCCCAATGTGACTGCAATAGAAACCATTGTTCAAGGCACTTCCTGGGAATTATTTAGGGATTATGGTGTCAAAATTGCTTAATCTGTAGAAAATACCCCAGGCCTTCAATTCACATCAGCAAATATGTATTAAGTGCTTACTGTGTGCCCAGGACTGAGTTAAGCACTTAGGAGAACAAACAGAAAAAATGAGTGCATTGCTGTATAAGCAAAAAGTGGGAGTGGATTCTACTGAAGAAAGTAAAATGCAGTGTATGTGCCTCTGTGTATATTATTTTCTTCCTATCTCATTAATATTGAAAGTAGGTCTCTCAGCTCCTCCCTACATGCCCCTCGGACAAAACCAAACAAAAGTTTTACTGCAGATTAGTCGTTTCAATTTTTAGTTTCAGGACAGACACCCTGATGGTTTTGAAACTTAAGAAGGAGGAATCATTGAAAATCAACATCTGTCAGAGAGAGCAAAAATGAGAGGAGTCAGGACTTAAAAAGAATCTCAGATCCTTAAAAGGACTGTTACAAAGACCTAGGGGTGAAAAAAAGAAGAATGAGAAAGTATACTAAATGGGATGTCTTTTGTACAATTTATTTTAGCAGCACCAGAGAGGGGGAAAAATGGAGGGAGATTCTTAAGTCTCTAAGTTTTGGGAATCTTATACCCCTGTTTTGTTTTACTTATTTATTCTACAAATTCAAATGACCCCGATCTAATTTTTTCATTAAATCACCTAGATAGCTCTCAGGTTTCTAGACCCATTCCCACCCCCACTTTTAAGGAAAGATTCAGCCAAGCTTGTTGTTTTAAAAGGTTTCTAATCACAGGAGAACCACACTCAACTTTGCTCATTTCCTGTGCCAATTAACAGACAGGAGTGGTTGTCTCCCCACTGTTACCACAAGGAATTCCAGGGACTGACCCTTTCAAACTTGACTCCCAGTCCCTGGGAAAGTGGCATCAGTTTTGGAAAGAGGCAGGAAGTTGGAAATCCTGAGGAGTTACAGCCCAAGAGCCTGAGAACCAGGAGGGCAGGGCAGCTCGTAGGCAAAGGGAACCGAAGCCCCAGGAGTGAAGGAAGCTTATTTTTATTTCTGAATTTTATTCTGTAATGAAAGTCTGGGTCCTGGGAATAAAACAACAGCAAAAATACCTTGTTTTATTGGGCACTCAAGGAGATTCCTGAGAGTACTGTATAAATCTTCCAAAAGGGTCCAAGTTCCCTGATCCCCAGAATTTATTAATAGACAAAGGGAAAGAAAGCTCCCAAGGTTGGCCCAGCAGAGCTGGAGCAGAGATAAAATGAGAGGTGCACGATTCTCCCTGAGGCCCTGGCCCCCTACTTATTAGCTGCTCAGACCTCCTTAGAACCCAGAGGGAGATTGGAGAAAGTGAGAAAAGGAGCCTAAAAGAAAAGGAAGGTTCTGATTGATAAACTGGAGTGGCCGGAACCAAGTCAGGAAAAGCTATTTCTCCTTCCTGGCAGGATTACCCCAGTCCTGCCTTTCTGACTCAGTCTCTGCATCCTCTCCTCCTGCAAGAAGCCACCTCTGACTATTCCAGTGTATCCACTATCTATTGGTACAGTGACTCTCTGTGTAACAAACTATCACAAAACTTAGTGGCTTAAAACAACCACCATTTATGGTTTTCCCAAAGTCTATGTGTGCCCTGGGAAATTCTGCTAATTTGGGCCAGCCTTGGATGATTGCAGTGGGGCTCACAACGGGATTAAAGGCAGCGGGTTGGTGGGCTAGGTGCTGGCTGGTCCACAATTGCCCAGTAGAGAACCACTCAGCTCTGTGCCACGTGGGCGCTCATCCTTCAGTAGGTTAGCTCAGGCTCACGAAATGCATTGCCTGGGTTCTTGGGCTTAAGAAACCAAGAAGAAATTTTGATATGCAAAACTCAGCAACACTTTTCTTAATACTTTTCTTTAAAACAATCTCAATCCCTGTGTCCCAACCTGCTAAGCTGTTGAAATTCATTCACAGCTGTTATTGGGGTTCTGATACCTTCCGCTGGGAATTCAAATATCTATAGAAAGTACATGAAAGTTCCCTGAGCTCAATTTTGTCACAATTCAAGTCCACGTGGTCCCTCTGAGTTGAACAGAACTCAGCTTCTGAGCCAGATATGGGAAATAGATAACTTGGCAGCATCCAGCCTCCCAAGGGAACCTGCAGCCCTGCCTCTCAGAAGTTTCAGCCCTCTCCAGTGCATTGCTGGGAAGCACAGTATTAGTGCCTCCACTGGTGGGAGTATAACCTGTAAACACCTATCCCTCTTTGGGAAAAAAAAGAAATCGATTTCTGTTTCCTCCTTGTTGTCCTCAAAGACCTAAATGCCCTACCCCCAGGACACCAAACTCAAAGGCAGGAAGACTCATGATCTTCCTGTAGATTCTGCTTTTTAGTCTGCCAGAAACTCTTGAGGCATGCTACTACACAGCTTGGCCACCTGCTTAAAATGTGGGAAGGAAGAAATATAGGAAGAAACATTTTCAAAAGTTCTACCCCCAATGACCCTGCCATGGCTTACATTTTAAAGAAGCTTCTGGTGCTCTTCAAAGTGTGCAGTACATCTAGATCTTGTTCACGTGTCCTCAACTTCCCCCCTTCCATGCTGCTGCTCTGAGAGAAGCAGCTGAGTTCCAGTCAATGAATGCTAGCAGCTACCAAAGGGAAGGTCACAGGTGGTAATAATATATAGGCAGGCTCATAACAAGATGTTTGAAATACGTCCCAGAGCTATTAGATGAAGTAGTGGATACTAAAATGTACTCCCAAACCCAGCTCTTTGTCTAACTTCAAGTACAAGCCAGCTGTTCACCAGCCTTAGGAAACAAACACAGGAATAACTAATTAAAGGAAGATGTTTCAAGGCTGAATAAGAGGGGAATGATGTTTTCATGCATGAATAGTTGGACTCCATTGTAAAATATTTCTTCCTCTTTATGTACCACAGCCATTGTGAGCAATTTCAATCCAAGTGGAATTTCTGTAGCCACTCAAGAAGTTGTAAGGTGTGGTTCTGACTCAGTTGTCTAGGAGTCCATGAGGCAGACCTGGCCAGGGACATAAGCTGTCAGGAGAGCTCAGGCACAATGGGACCATGACTTTCATGCCTCCAGAAACATGTCTATTGAAAGTCTCTCATGTACCATGAACTTACTCCCTGGGTAAACACTGATGAACAAAATACATCTGGCTGTTGCCCTTAAGGGCTTACAGTCTAGGGAGGAGACAGGTAATTGAACCCTTTGTCTGAAACTTTCTTTGGCCAAAATAACTTGAAAATTCATTACTCACAGAGACATGAAACTAGCACTGCTTTTCTTAGACTCAAATATAGAGCAAGTGCCATCTTCTCTCTTCTCTAGCATACTTTGTCTCCCCTTTTAGTATTCATACAATCTTACATTTCTTCTTACTACTGACTAATTGCTTTTATGCCTATCATCATGTGACAAAATTTCCAGGATGTTATGGTGAAGAAACAGGTAAGTCTTTGCTTCACTTTTAATTCAAGGTATCAGATTGTAGTGGTCACTGGATGTATCCACCATGATGATGTCACTCCCTTTGGTGTTCTTAACAATTTAGGGAAAAAGAATTGACAAGATTAAGATAATGGATTAAAGGAGGAAATACAAGAATCAATGCCTACAGAGGTCAAGCAGGAAATGAAATGATGTGACCAGAGCAGGTGAAATATACTAGGAGCTAATGGGAACCAGGGTGAGTTGGAAGACACTTGCCCCACATAAGGGAATCAGCTTTTAAGTTTCAGCCAAATGTTGCCTTGAGGGATTGTGGTGTTATTATTGCTAGAGCTTCCAAATGTTTTAGGGGCATGCAAAAATCTGGATTTGGTAAACTTCCTCATATTTTTAATCTCAAAGTGTAATTAAATGGTGTTTTGTTTTGTTTTTCCTCTTTTAAATAGTGTGTGGGCCACATAAAATATGTCACTGGTTGGGATGTAGCTTTGGGGAAGCCAGTTAGGTCTCCAGAACAGAGGACTTAATGTACCACTGAGATAACATCTACATCTTTTCTTACTGTGGGGACACAGGCTAGTTGACTAAATGTGAACCCGAAGGTCCCTTCTCCCAAGTTTAAAATCCAGGAAAGGCCCCTGTAGCTCTACTGGTCCACATGAATCTGTGAAGGAAGAGGCAAAGCATCCTTGAGGTATGGATGTCAATATGCCGAAAATTTTCCCTGCACTCGTGTTATGGTTTTCATTGAGGCCTTTGGGGTGGTGAGATCATGCATACTTCTTGCTGTGCCTGGATGGATACTACCTGTATACCTTGGGTTGAGCCACATCAATGTGCCTCTGGAAATGGTGGGTTTCTGAGTTCACCTTCGGTGGGGAGGCAAAAAAATTAGTCTTGCCAGAGATAAACTGGGAAAGTTGGTGGTACCCCATGGAATGAGACTTCAAGCTGGCTTCTAATTCAGTTTCCCAAAGCATAGATCTATTCAGAGACTCTTTCTGGTTCAGTTTAATGAAACCACAGAAAATTTGCAAACTAACTTACCAAGGCGAGACAACAATAGAAAGCAGAGTTTTCTTCTTTGGATGCCATGACTGATGGGAGCATCTTTAGGGAGGCACTGGAATAAACTCATTCTCTGTGTCTTCAAGTTATGGGGCAATGTGGGGCTGGCAGGGCTCTTCTTTTGGGGAGTGCACACCATGCATGCTCCAGAGACTTCATGCTTTTTATTCTCCATTGTCGAAAATGTCCTTTTACTCTCCTCAGTATAAAGACTTGTTCTGTCAAGGTTTTTAGGTATCTGCACAACTTCTTCACAGAGAGCTCCCCTTGCCAACTTATCTGCAATAGCACCAAACACTGCCCTCCATTCTCCCTTCTAGCTTGAGTTTTCTTCATAAAACATCTCACTACCTTCTATTGCTATCTCTTTGCATATTATTTATTTGTCTTTTTCACTAGAATGTAAACTCAGTGAGGGCAGGGTTTTGTCCATAGATGCACTGCTGCTTTCTAATGCCTAGAACAGTGTGTGGAACTGTGTAGATGCTCAAAATATGTGCCCATGGAGTGAATCAATGGCTTCTGGCACATTCTATTCTAAGGTGAATGTACGTTGAGCTCAACTGACCCTTGCTGGGTCTTCCCAAGCATCTTTTTCTCCAGTATCACATTAGATGTCAGGGATGGACACATGCACTTTCCCAAATCTGTACTCCATTGGAAATATCTCTTATACTTTTTTTCTTAAACGTTGTCATTTTGATTCAATTGCTTTTGACAAAATGATGCTTTCAGTATATAAAAAGAAAGACTTAACGTACTTTTCCCTAAATTGTCCAAAATGTACTTGAGCCATCAAAATTAATTTGATGGTTTAAATGAGCATGGATTGAATAACATTTCCTTTCCTAGATAAGTGGATCTAAAAGAAGAAGGAGAAATTTGTAGGCTTTGGTTATTATTTGGAAAATAATAGCTTTGGGCATTGGACCAGCTTCCTATTTGTACAATTCACGACTTTCTAATATTGACATTTCAAATTTTTGTATTGTTTATTTTACCCACTCACTGGACTGTCTTCAATATGAATTCCAGTTATTTCTCTTTCTTTTTGATAACTGAGATATATCTGAAAGCATATTAACAAGCCAAGGAGAGATATTTGTCTCCAAGCATTTTCTAAAGCCGGAGTTCCAAGTTTTAATGTTACTTTAAGACAAATAGACTATGTGAAAAGAAAATCAAGCATATTATCCCCTTCACTGTATTTTCCATGAAAATGTAATATTTTTATAAGTCAGTATTGCATTCTCATACACTGTAGGGAAATAGTGGTAAGAAGAGGAGAATCAGAGGATAGTTGGAGTTGGGCAAACATTTGAATGCTGGTTTGTGGCCATCGTCTGTCAAATGATATCAATCTTTACTTCCAATCTACAATTTCTAAAATACCAAACCAGGCAAACCAGGTACATTTTCTTTAAATGACTCTCTCTGTACTTGCATGAGAAGAAAAAGGACTGGAAAATTTATGGAGACAATTATCAATTTACCAATTCATTCCAGTTTGTGTTTGGCTCCAATATGCCATTAAAATATCTCTTGTTATTGTGGCCAAAGGCATCCTCACTGCATCCAAAAACTGTTTCCCAATCACCATGTTTCTTCTATTCTCACCAATGTTTGCCACTGGTAACCCATCTTTCCTTCTTGGCACCCTATTATGAGCTAGAGTCTAATCTCCAGCCCATATCCTTAAACTTTTAAACATCTACCTACTTGTTAACTTCTATCAACTATCTCAAAGACACTACAAATCCAACTGGTCCAAAACCAAGCTCATGGTCTCATAACTTGATCGTCCTCTGGTCTTTACACCCCAGATCATGACACCAGCATTCATCCCATTATGCAAATCACCCTTGAGCCCTCTCCTTTTCCCCCTCTTCAAAAACCAACCCCCATTTTATTTGCTAATAAATCTCAGTTTTGTTCACTTCTGTCCAAAACTATAACCACTACTCTAGCCTAAGCTATCCTTTTCTATGGAAAACAGCAAACTCCCCTAAATGGATCTAACTACACGCATTTTAGCTCTCCCCGACAATTCCTCCCCAGTCTACCCCCTCAGAGTAATTCAAGGTAGACCCATCTCCGCCAGCTTCAAATGCATGCGTGGCCTCCCCTTGCATTCTGGGCACACAGCACACATTTAAGGCCCGCACACACCGTCTCCACCCACCTCTCACATCTCACAGGGCATTGTGAATTCTCCCTTCCTCTATATAAAGCGTACCAATCTTTTTTTCCTATTCCTTAATTCTCCTTTCCATCACAGGGTCTTCTGCAGGTCTGGTGTCCCACCTTCTTCAGGTTTTCTCTTCTTTATTTAGTTACCTCTTGCTTATCCCTCAGATCTCAACTCAATGGCTACTGTCTGAATTAAATTTTCCTTACTTTCCCGGCCAAATCAAACTCCTTAGCACCTCTCCTTTTAGCACTTAACTTAAAAGCAATTTTATTTGTGATTTTTTTTGATATTTTTAATGGCTTGTTATTTATGCATTGATGTCTGCTCTCCTCATAGCTGGAAGTTTCTTAAAGACAGGAGCCGTACCTAGCTTGCCCTCCATCATATGCACACTGCATAACAAGGACATCATTAGTGCTTGCTGAGTGAGGGAATAAAAGGAACTGCAAAGAGTATTTACATTTAAACTTCCTGTCAAGGGTATCTACAGATTTGGGGTATGTGTGCCAGTCCTTAGAAAAAAATAACCAAGGCAATGGTTGTAGCCTGGAGTTCATTACTTGATCTCCAAATAGGAAGATGCTCTGATAAAGAAATGAAGTGTCTATCAGAAGGCACAGGAACTGAGAAGGGATGTTGGCCAACTCATTCCATCCTCTACTTTATCAGGGACAAATCCTTTATCTCCTTGAGGGGTAAAGCATGTTCTCTATAAAAGTCTCTGTTCCCCTGATAGCAATCATTATGGACTCAAAGCAGGAAACATACAGGTTGGTGATATGGATGGAAAGGGAAAGGAAATGGAATTTTATAAAGAAAATTGTTCTTGGTCTCTAAACACTGGAAGACGAAAAGTATCTAACAAAGGGAAATGTGGAAAATAGTTTCTACAAAATATTCGTAACTAAAATATCAACTTCCTGTGAACACATACACATCTGGCCACCATGATCCTGGTTCCAAATAATCTCTCTGCTGTTTCTATAAAACCTCCCCAGAATCTTTTAATTGTCAGTATCCAGATGAGCTCTCCCAGGGTATCTTTTCATAGTCAGAAGTGATACAAGAAATCTTTGGTCGACCATGTGTACTGATTTTTGCCTCAAAATATAACGTCATTTTATATACACTGTGTTTTCAGGTTTTATTAATAGACAAATGATATCCCTGGTGTTCTTAATCAGAAAAAAAAATTGAAAGCAGCCCAATGTGTTAAACAGAGGCATGTCAGTACACAGAATAAATTTTTTTAAATGTAGGGATATGGTGAAGCCTTGTGCTGGAGCTAACTTCAAAATGCGATCATTCTCTACTTTAAGACAACACATCTTGAAAGCTTTTCACAGAAGAAGTCCTGTATACTCCTCCAAGCTCTAGCACTAGTCTCTGTGAATGCCCCTTCACTTAGTGCTTTTGCTTCTGACCTGCTTGTGTGACTGAGGTGAGAGCGAGTGGCTGAAATAAATATTCCACTGAATAGTTAGAACCATGCAACCTTGAGATCACAAACTCATAGCTGGTAGCCCCAGTGTTTTTCAAAATCATTTTTATTTAACTTATTCAATATTTCTAAAGCATTTTTTATATGTCAATGTTTAAAAATCAAAACATTTTGCGTAAAGTTCAAGATTCTCAGCCTCTTTTAAAATATTGTCCTGATGACAAGAATTGTCTAGGCACGCATTGTACATTTTACTAAGGCGTGTGCTCCCAAAATGCCACAGTCCTCCCCCTGCCATCTCCTTCATTGCTTCATCTGTGCTACCAAAATCTATCACCGAAGATACAGAGATTCTTACGACTTTTTTCCTTGGACGATAAACAGCTCAAAAATTTAAGATATAGGACGTGTATTTGAGAATTCTTAGTAGGCTTAACAGTAGTTTCTGGGGGCTTTTTAGCCCCTGCTGAAGCTCTCCGTTGCTCTGTGGCTACATCATGTGTTTGTCACACCTTATATCCCTGGGACTGTGCTCCAAACATGTGTCAGCAACGAACAGTTTTTTTTATTCTACTGATTACTGAATTTAGAAAATAAAGAAAAGGACCAATCTCCAAGATAATAATCACTTTTGGAAAGTGAAAACTGCGGGCTTGTTCAGTGGCACAAGACATACTTCTTCCATTGAGAGTTTTGAAAATCTCTTGTCTTGATGTGTAATAAAGATTACAGGTACAATATAGTAGAGAATGGCATGCATCTTAGGCTTTAATCTGAAAAATTTATCTAGTAGAACAATCTTTAATTTTTCTTTAATTTTGTCATTTTGGGACTAACTTCTCCCATTCTCTGATAGATTGTAAAGATTGATTGTGTATGTGTCACACAAAAAGATATTCAAAAGATATTTAGATTCCTCCTTGGCATTAAGTAAAAGAAGCATTTGGTTATGAACATGTGGTAACTGAGCCTAAGGTCATGTACATACTTTTCTAATTGCAGCCAAAATCAAGTTTGGGGATTTCTGATGAGCTCTTTTTGGTGTTGGTTGTTATTAGAGAAAAATGGATCTTTCTGGTGCATGCTTAGAAAACCAGACGTTACCACCACTTGATTTTTTATTTGCTAGTACAGATTGTTTCATTTATTGAAAGAAAGACAAGGGTGAAATTGGATCCGTGCAATGCATGTCCATGGCTTTCTGTGTTTGTGGATAATAAACAGCCTGGGGTGTTCAGTGTTGACTTCTAGCCTATAATGATTTGATCATTTCTTTGAAAGAGCCAACAACATTATGGAGTCTGTAGCTTTAAATAAGAAAACACCTTCAAGGATGAGAGGAGCCAATGTTCCCTTTGGAAGCAGTAGGGGCGGGGGCAGGAAGGGGACGCTTTTGTTCAGTCACGGAAAATGGACGTGTGTCTCACGGTGGCCACAGTTTAAGTAAACATAAACTCTGAACCAGAGATCATACCCATCATTTCCTCAGTGCTAGCAGTACCAAACCAAAATATAGTTTTATTTGGCTAACCCCAAAGTAGGATGTGGGTGCCAGCCTTGAAAACCACATGATCAGGTTTCCAGCAGACATCACTAAGGGCTCTGCTTTTGTCTTACAGCAGGAAAGTCATAAAGGCATTACTCCTCATAGCACCATCACTATGTTTAGCAAACAGACGCAACCATAACAACAGTTAACTTCAGAGAGAGGTTGAGAGGGTCCTTTGCCCTTTAAGCTTAGAATCTGAGATCCCTATGTATTATAACTCAGAAAAAGAGCATTTTTAAAGGGGTGGAAGAGAGAATATAGGAGCTCAGGGAATAGGCTGGGGTTGGGGGCGGGAAGGGAGAATTGTGCCATCCTCCTGTAAGTTCTGGAGTCAGTCGATCTGGAATCCACGTCCAGAAGCATCCACCAGACTTCCTTGAAAATTGACTTTTTTTCCCAAACAGCAATGCAGCCATGAACAAAGCAGTGAGATGTGATTTCCACATGTCCCTATTTTGTCTGTTCTTTTATAGGGATGATTCTTCAGGGTCCCAGGATCATTCCAACCATTTCAGGTTCTGTGAGCATTCAGTCTGGGCTTGCTGCTTCAGAGATTTCCACGGTGGGAAGTTTTATTTATTTATTTGCCATGGAGTTGTTGTTTTTCCCCCCTCTCTGGAGCCAGGGAGGGATAGGCAGATGATAGAGTTGGGCGCCCCGAGTTAATGACTAGCCCTGTATTCACAAGCTCGTTTACTTTTGTCCTCACCTGACGCTTCGATGCTGCCAGTGAGTGGGAATTAATGTTACTGAGGACCCCTCAGTTCCGTATAAGAAAAACTGCTCACTTGGCTGGAAATGCTTTGACAGAAGGCAGAGCAGCCGGTCACATGCGAACACTGGGTTTTCTGGATTTGGGGGCAGAGGGGGCAGTGGTGGATTCAGAGGGAGGAAGGGACCAAGCAGTCATTTCATAGGCACTGTTATGGGGTGGCCTGAATCCCAGCAGAGTCCATCGACAGGCTCTTGTGCTAAAGACACAGCCTGCTGTCCCTTTCTCTGCCACTCCCCACTAAATCTGTGCATGACCCCCCAGCACCCTTCCCAACAATCAACTCCCCATAAGAAGGTAATCGTCTTATGGTGAATTGGAGAAGAAGAAAAGGCACTCTACGAAAATGTTATGATAATGGAAAACTCTTCAGTGTTGTAACCATCTGGTGTGCTGCCGTGACAAAGACGGCGATAATTGAGTGCCCGGTAACTTCTTTTGGCCTCAGATAATGGGCGCTCACCCCGATCTGTGTTCTTCACAAGGGTAATTCTCAGCCATTTCACAGCACATCTGCACCCCATTTCCTCTGTCAATACAGCCTCACACATAAGTTACCACCCTTAATTAAGTCCACATCATTCTCCTCCAAAGAACAGAGAAGTTTGTTCAGGGGCTCCCATGGCCAAGAGGCACAAATGAGATTTTAGTGACTCCAGTTTTGTGGGAGAAATGGAGATTGATGAGGAGCTCATGCCACCAAGGTTTGGCTCCAGGGTGGGGTGGGGTGGGGATGCGCCTCGACAGCTTTAGCCTGCGCAACAGCTGTGGATAGGCTTAGGCAGGCGGCCTGTGGCCAGGCGTGCTCCGGGGGTGGGGGGCATGGGGACCTCATTGTCACATAATCTTGCTTTTGAAATTGTGCTACAATTAATTCGATCTGATTTCTAAGGTGCTGTCACTACAGCATCATTAAAAGTCCTTTAAGAAACTGGAGAATAGACCAGATCACCAAAGGAGGCTTTGTCAGCCTCCTCTCTGCCTTTCTTCAGCGCGCTTTCCTTTCCAGCTGATAGAAGGGGCAAAGCCGGTCAAGTCAGCGCGGGACGATTAACGTGGGTAATTTCATTTTTTTCTGTAATCAACGACACACAGTTACTGGGAGAATCAGAGTGATGCTCCTTCCGAGACAGGGGTTTTAAAATCCTTATTTCACCATCTTCTTGGCGCGAGAAAAATGATTCCACATTTTTATGGTTGGCCTTAGGATTCACTTTACTAAAAAGTTTATTAGCTGTTTTATGTGTGTGTGTGTGTGTGTGTGTGTGTGTGTGTGTGTGTGTGAGAGAGAGAGAGAGAAAGAGAGAGAGAGACTATGTTTTCTCCTACAAACCACTCCTAGAGGCTTAAAATTTCCCTCCTCCTAGAGGCTGTGTAAGCAGAAGGCTGAGACTAATGAGAAGGACATTAATCAACCACCCAAGTACCAATGGATGAAAGCAGAGATTCCTCCAGTCTCCCAACTATCTTTAGTCATAAGTAAATTAGCAACTCTTTATCCTCCCTTTAAATGATAAGGAGGGAGCCAGTGTGAGGACCTTTAAGATATTTCTCACAACAAGTGTCAAAATACCCTGAAGGCTCCCTGGGGGTCCACCTCCCACAAACAGTATGCCCTTCATTTGTTTATCTAAATGCTGACAAATTGCAGTATTTTAAAGGCCTATCTCGGGCTTGGCTTCATTTGCATGGCTGTGCCCTCTATCTCCGAGCAGATAATAAGGATCAACATAAAGCCTCCATTGAGGGCTCCGCAGAGCCTGACAGTGATGAATACTGAGCAGGAGAATTAGGTGGTTTAGAGAAGAATATGCTATTGTGCACAGCCCGTATCCCTTTCTCTTCCCTGCTGCTCATTTTCAGGTCTTTCAAGGAAACTGCCTCCCAACCCTTTCTAGCCAGCAGCGTCTTTTACCTCCCTTTCACTCTGAATGGGCACCATCTTCCAAATCGTCAGCTCAGCCTCGCGCTATTTTAATCACCGTAATTATGTTCCCGTCTTATCCTATGAAATGCTAGAGGTTTCCTTTCGCTGTGCGAGCCACTGAGAAAAGCTGTAAAATATTGTCCCAGGAGCATTTGGACCCTCCGCCCACTGGATTCTCAGATTCTCTCTCGCGGTGGCGGAACCCAGCCACCTTCTGTCGGAAACATTCGGCCACTGTCAGCAGCCGGAGCTGTCATTGAGTACATTGCCAAGGTGTAGAGGATGTTTAGGAGAGTTATAGAAATTTACTAACAGTTTCCTTTAGAAATTTAGTATTCTGAAGGTATGTGTTCAAACAACTTTAATTTTAGCTAATGGTGTTTACATTTTTAAATTAAAAAAAATTTTGATGCTTACTATTTTCATGTATTTATGGGGTGCATGTGATATTTTGATACATGCATAGGTCATGTGTGACATGTAATGATCAATCAGGGTATTTAGGGTATCCATCACCTGGCATATTTATCATTTCTATGTGTTATGAACATTTGAAGACCCCTCCTCCAGTTAGTTTGAATCATACAATGCATTGTTGGTAACTATAGTCACCCTACTCTGCTATTGAACATTATAACTTATTTCTTCTATCTAACTGTATATTTGTACCCATTAATCAACCTCTCTTCATGGTGCTTACATTTTTTAATTGAGCACAGAGAGGGCGTATGTTAGTCAGAATGAGTGATTTTCCAAAGAGGGCCTCTCCAGGGTAGAATGAATGGTTTTCCATCCTGGAAGGCATTCCTCAGTGTGACACATGAGAAAAAAGGCTTTTGGTGGTGAAACAATGGGCTTATAGCATAATATGTTTGGAAAGGATCTTATAGATAGATGGGTCTGGCTGATCACTTCATTTTCAAAACAAAGGAAGAAGCCCAGAGGGTGAATTAATGTGTCCAAAGTCACACAGCAAGTCTGTGCACTTAACCCTGTCTTACGCTGAGGTCTGGGAAGGAACACGAGCTAGCTGAATGAGCTCACAGCAAAACCTGCCTGCTGGTGCGTTCTGCTGGATCTCAGTTTCTGTAGGCAAGGGCTTTCAACTCATTTCATTTGAGATGCCTTGGCTTATAAAGTGATCACTTCTTTTTCTAGGGTCTCTTATAAGGATAATCGGTAATTCCCACACCTCTGCCTCCCCCCTCCCACCCCCGATCCTGATTCTTGCCTCCAGGCTTCATTCTCCCCAATAACCTGATAAAGAAGATGACTATCCTTATTTCTTCTGCTTTCTGCCTGATGTTCTGGTTAGCTGACCTTTTAGGTGCACCCTGAAATCCTAGCTTCTTGGACTTCCCTGCTCTCCTCTACACTCTGTTCAGTGGGATGGGTAAGACCTTGAATCTACTAGAAGTCAGTGAGATGACCAGGCAAACTATCAAGCTGATAGTCAAAGAGCCAGCCAGATAATAGCTGAAATTCCATCCAACTTCCTTATTTCTTGATGCTGTGGAACTCCAAAATCTCCTCTGTTTTTTTTTTTTTTTAATACAAATGTATTTATGTACCATATAGTATATATTATGGGTCTAAGAAGTACTGTTTACATAACTGGTAATAAATGGCTAGCAGGTCGCATGAAAGAAGGTGAACAATAATAATTTCACATGTAATGATAGGTTTGTGTGCAAAAGAAAATTGAGAAGTGTTATTAGAGAAAAGTACTCCGTTATATAATTGGTTTAGTTTTCTGTATGTAAGAATCCCTAAGATATGTGTAGGATAGGGCCAAACAGAATAAAGAGCACATGCTTTTAAATCTTGGCTCCATTCCTTACTATCCATGTAAATTTAGGAAATTTACTCTCCGAATCATCATATCTTCATCTGTAAGAGGAAGATAACAATGTCTCTCTCTTCTAAGATTTTTATAATGATTTATGATAGTATTTTTTAGCCATTTAGCACAGTGCCTGGCAATCAAAGAAGAGTTTCTACAAGGGTAGAAGCTTAATGAAGATGCTTGTGAAATTTCCTGGAATTAATTCTTATGATAGATCCTGATACCTCAAGTAGTCTAAGTCTTCTTGGTAGGTTGGGAGGAGACCAGCTGAGCAGTTTCCATTGTGAAAATGTATTTGCCTTCCCTCTGGAGAAAGCCCAGGGACCCACCCCCAGCACCGATTCAAGGGCCACTGGGAAAATGGTGGTAAAAACCATCTGTCCTACTGTGATGGAGGAGTGATTGATAAAATTTTTGTACATGTTCTTTGCAAGTCAATGACTAGGGTCTGCCTGTGTCTGGATATGCTGCTCCTATAGGCATTCGAGGGGACATATGTAGTGGTACTTAAGTGTTAATTTTTGCTTTGGAAAGAAAGGGAGATTTGCATTGGAAACATTATTAAAAACACAGATTGAGGATGTAACATATGAAAAACAGATAATAATCCTCACAGTTCAGCATAATAGCATCACTCTCGTTGTGGAACTCAAAAGAGTACATACATTTGCTGATCCCACTTAAAAATTAAATTAAAAAATCCAAATCATTTGAGAGGATAGCATAGCAGAATGCATTATTATCATTGTTAAAAAACCATGGTGTTAAAGTGATCTAAGGTTTAGTTTATTTTCTTACAAATTGTGTGACTCTGGACAAATCATCAATTTACTTTGAAATTTGATTTTTTTTTTTTTAGTTTTTCACTCAAATAGTTTATTTTCAAATGTATCTTGCTATAAAGTGAAGCAAAGATCCACACAATACTTGTAATAGCTTGAATGACAAAGCTAACAAAAACAAAATCTGAGACATAGCTTTTGTCCCAATTTGTTCACATTTGTACAAGACAGCCTCATCCTTCAGATGGCAAATGACAGTTATCCTTAAATAAAAAGAGGCACTTTTCCTGCTGAATCAAAACCCTAAAAGTTTTCCTGTATTGTCTATTTTCACATTCTTCCTCAGTAATAGAATCCCCAGTTTAGTTAGGCAAATGACTTCCTAGATAAAGACTGTATTTCCTCATGACCATGTGATTAACTTCTGCCAATGAGATTTAATTGGAAGAAATATGTGCCCATTCCTGAAAGTGTCTTTTGACTTGTCTTCTCACATGCTAGCTGGAATGAATAGGAGAAATGGGAACTCCCGCAGTTCCCGTAGCCATCTTTAACCACCAGGTACCTTGCAAATGGCATCTATATGCAACAGAACGACAGAACAGAAAAATCGAGTCCCTGACACCATGGCACCTTATGCAATAATTCTAGGACTTATTTTTGTCCAGAATTTCTAAATGTCAAGGAAAATATATACTTGTATTTTTTCAAACAGATGGTTAGCACCATAAAAAATGTGTATATATATGTATATATATTTAAAAAAAAAAAAAGGAACAGTATGATAATAGTAAAGGGTTGGACACAAACTTCAGAAAGGGGAAAGGCATCAGATAAAAAAAATGCTCCAAAAAACTCATGTGGTATTGTGAGGCAAGATGGCAGACTAGAAGCAGTCTGTGCTCGGTGCTCTGAAGGAGAGGTTTAAAAATCATAAGCAAATGCTCACCTCTTAGAGAGAGCATTGTAAATCATCAGAGAAGGGTCAGGAGACACTCGGAGTGAAGGAGACAGGGTTGGGGAGATCCGCTCACCAGGATGGGAAGGTACCTGGGGGAGACCCTTACATGTGGGTAAGGCACAAAGGAGAGAAGCCCAGGGCCCCATATTCCCCATGCAGACATGACAATCAGAACTGCAACTCACCCCCCACCCCACACACACACATACACACCACAGGCCTCTGTACTAATCAGGGAGCTGCTTGAAGACTGTGCCATAATGTTGCCCCAGACAGCACGGTCATCAGGGACCCACTGGCTTCTGTTCCCAGGTCACTGCAACTGATGCCATTCTGAGCTCTTGGGTCCAAAGCACCTGGTCTACACACACCTCCGGCATTATACAGTGTATCCATGTAACAAAACATGTGTACCCTTTAATATTTTAAAATTAAAAAAATAAAGTCATGACTACCACATACTACTTTAAAGAAAGGCTTAAACCCACAAGCTCGGTTCTATTCCAACCCATCTGTATTAAAAATCCATCTTCCTAAAATTGTATTCATAGCCATTAGATTTGACAAAGATTCTTTTTTATTGAAACATGGAATGTCTTTCCAACTGAAGTGGCTTCAGATTTGTCTAAAGTAAAGCAACATTAAAACTCAAAGCAAAATGCTCAGACATCAAGAGTCTAATCAAAAGCCTGCACATTTTATTCAAGTAATACAAGCATTACTACTAACACTTGTATGAATTAGTTCCATCCCAAGCAAATGTCTTCTCCTGCAAGCAGGATAATATTCTTCGTCATACTGTGAAACAAAATTTAGTAGCCATAAAAAGTCTGTAATAGATGCATTCATGCTGTAGAGTTTCCAATGTTTGAGACTAAAATGAGATAAAATAGAGCTGTGAATCTCTGAATGTTCATTATAGCATATTAATAAATATTAAAAATACAACTTTGCTCACATTGAGTGTGTATCAAAAGTCTTACCACGTCAAATAAAATGAAGGGGCACATGTTAGGCATCCAGTTAAATGGAACGTAAGACTCTAGGCAAACCCACAAAATAGATTTCCAAAATTTATAGAAAAATGGTATCTATATTATTTAGATAGCCAATTTATAGTTCATTGTTTAGCAGGCTCCTAGGGCTGTGGAACAAAATAATTATTCATAGAATATTCCCAAAACTACAGTCAGAGAACAATGCAGGAAATATTCTCATTTCCAAGCTCATCAATTTATAAATTAAAATAGAAATTACAGCAAAAACAAAAAAAATACCACACTACATGAATAAAAATCTGTTCCACTTAAAATGAAAAAGGTCACAGAACTTCTTGAGTGTCTCGGAGGATGTGATTAAGATGACAGTACCTTGCACTACATGTGTAGCCTAGTGTGGATATGCATGAAGCCAGGTTGCTTTTTTTTTCACAGATTGAACCTGAGCTTAACTTACATATTCACACTCAGCATTCCCTTCTGAGATTCAAATGATTATCAGGTTTTCCGATATCTTCCTACCACACACCAAGCAGTTATTTGCGTTATGGGGGTGTATCTGCTGCCTCTTTGTGTGAGGCCCAGAGACCCACCCCAACATTACTTTGAGGGAGATGGAAAACGATTGCAAAACTCATTACCATATTTTCCTGCTGTGAAATTCCACTGTGATTAAACATTGTGTGCATAGTTCTTCTGCACAGGGATCAAATATTTAATATCAGATGTTACCCCAAACAAAAACAGCAGAAAGTCCAGTTACTCCTCAATAATTACTCAATTAATAGGCGCTGTTTGGAACCCCCAGTTTCTGGGGAGCACTGTGATAGGCAATATTCAAAATATAGAGAGGTTTTTTTGTACTTTTGTACTAAAAGAGTTTTGTTGGAAAAGTCATACAACAAAATTGAAATAAAGAATAATGAAAATGCAAATAGAATAATAGGAAAATAGCATGTAGCAAGGGTTTTTGAGGTGGGAAGATGTGGGTGGTTCATAGTTGTTAAAAGCAGACTCATGAGAAGAAGGAGGGATGATAGTGGAATATAGAAGTTTTGTACAATAAATGGGAAAGAAGACAGTAAAAGTGTAAAAATAGTAGCTTTCCCCTCCGTCTATAAATCCTTGTATTTATTCAGCAGCCTTGAGTGTGCAAGTCTGTGCTAGATGGATTGACAAAATTAACCTCAAACAAATAAATGTATCTCGTTATAGCTTAGTTTCCTGGTCTGCAAAATGGAAATGATAATAGATTATGCAGGACTAACTGTGTTAATACATGTCAAGAACTTAGAATAGTGCCTGGCATACAGTACATACTCAATAGATACAAACTATCATTATTTTTGTTATTATTTTTAGAGGAGCTCAAGGCCTGATAATAACAATATTATTAATGGTGGTATCACAGTGTAATGAGCTACATCATAAAGATGTGGATGCAGCACTCTGGAAACCACAGGAAGGAAAAACTAAGAATTGGGAAGAAGCATTTGTGACTTCTCTCCAAAGAAGTCTTATTAGAACTTAGACTTGCAGAGGGGTTTCTCCAGATGAAGAATAGCATTCCAGACTGGGACACAGCTTGTGTAAAGGCAAGGGGAGTTTGGCATGTTAAAAGTTTGGGAAATTAAAGTTTGGCATGTTGTGAAATGCTGATGGTGCTTGGGGGATACAGGATGATGGACTAGTACATATTGCACATTGGTATAAACATAGCAATTACATATAGCTAGCATCCATTCTGATAGGGCCACATCTGTTCCAACTGGCTGGTACTGATGCTGAACTGGTTGTTATTTTGAATAGCATCCCTGAGAAGTGGTGTGGGAGATGATGTAGGAGATGTCAACGCAGGCTTTGTAAACCTTGGTAAAGAATCAGGAATAAGCCCCGATTGTTAGTTAACCGCTCCCTGAAAATCGGACTCTGCTGCACAGAGACATTTGCTACAGTTCTTTGGTCTTTTTATTATCAGTAATATTTTTGTGTAAAGTTTTTCAATATCATCTAATTAATGTTGTGTAAGCAATTTTTACTGAAATAGACAAAAAAAATATAGGTGATATGCTGTGGAAGGGTCTAAACTGTACCATTTACCTTCTGAAAGATGTAGATGTGTCTCATACAAATGTGGTGATGGAAAGGAGCTGCTCATGGAATTTTCATATACTGCCCCTCCTTTTCCAGCCCATACACATTTTTTCTGTCTAGTGATAAATGAATAAAATCCATGAGTATCACTTCTGGTCAAGTCCTGGGAGCTGGTGTGTTGTCTCCATGTATTCCCTTCCCCTGCTATGCCACCGGGGTGTATTATGTGGAGAACACACTTGTTGGATATGTAGCATGAGTAATGAATAAAACTTTTTTATGTTGACCAACTGTATTTGCAGGGTTAATTTGTCATCCAAACATAGGCTAGCATTACCCTGACTAATGACAGAATTATTACCAGAAGTGGGGTGTTACACATCAAAACCCGAAAGTATGTAGCTTCGACTTAGTGACTAGTAGGCAGTGATGAATCTTACATCACAGGCTAAAAATATGGCAATCCATGTTTTTCAGGAACAAAATATTTGGTAAAATTGTCATCTGACAACGTTTACTTGGTAACCAGATGTTGAGGGTTCTGAGCCAGAAACTCTCAGAGAAGAGGTTGAAAACTAGAACCTTAGCCTTGCTGTTGCTTTTCTCTTGGCTAGATTTGACAACAGGTCAAAAATTTGAGAAGGATAATTTCAGATAGAATTGACAGTTTCATAGAAGAACTGACATGGAACAAAAATAGTGTGAAATGTGGGGCCTTGTACTGTGGGAAAAGCTGGCTTTGAGACCCTCAAACCACAGAGTTTGAGATTTAAAAGGGCTTTTAATGCCAATTTTAACAATGAGATCTTCCAGAGCAAATATATTTTTTTAATGTGACCTTCTCATTAGAGCCAATAGCCTCTAGGTAGCATCCATTAAATTGAAAGCTAGATACATATGGTGAGAAGGTGAGGAAATAAGAATTTTAGATTATATATAAAAGAACTATCTGTTCTTATTGATATATGGAACTGACTGAAAGTGAATTGGAAACCCACTGAGCTTTTGAGAAAATTTTACTGCCACAGAAGCTGTAAATTCTGTCCAAAAACATCTGTGACTATTGAGGTTTAAAACAATTCTTGTTCCCCCAACAAGGCATGGTCAGGAAGCAGGCTGAGAAGGAGTTGTGCAGTCTCAAAGGAGAGCGTATTCCCTGGTGTCCATTAAATGTGACCAGGAATACAATGGACAAAAAAAACCCAACCAACCAACCAAACAAACAAAAAACATATCCTACAAAGGGATCTGGGGACATTGGAGAACAGTGGGTGAGGGGGCTCCTCCCGGAGAACAAGGTCTGATCAAGTGACATTCTACATTCTTAGGCTCTCAAAATCCTTCCCAGAGTCGACAAATGGTTGCTTTGTGACTTCTGTTATTCCTGCTTTTGTAGTTAATCATGTTCCTCTCCCACCATCATATAAGGAGAATGAGCAGAAAATATGTTTCTAGTTCATACATTTCTAGACTAAGAGAAACCATTTTTGGACATGATAGAAATACTATCTCATGGATATTCTATATTTTGAGAAGGATACAATGATAGGATAGATCATTTCTTGTGGGGAGGGGCTGGGTTTCTACAAGTTAATGTATCAGGCACAATTCCTATAGGAAACAGCACTACCAAATTAGGATAAATGGAAGAAGGTTTATTGAAAAGAGAATAGTTACAAAAATGTAGGTAGAGTGTTGAGGGAACGATAAGAAACCGGGTGCCATTGTCATCTATAAGCCCAAAGCAATGAAGGAGATGAATGGTTACCAGTTCCCAGAAACAGAGCCAAACTGAGTCATTTAGGTCATCTCAAGATGCTCAGAAAGCCAAGGTGACCTCACAGTGAAAGAACCAGGGGTATAAATACCCTGACCTCATTCTCCTCCTCCCCTTAGGTCTCCTGGGTCTTTCCCTTTACTAATCCCAGCTAGAAGCCAATGGGCATTGAAGCCTTTTGATGTAGTCCACAAATATCAGCTTTTATGGGCAGAGAGTGGGATAAAAAATGGGGAGAGAAAATCTGGAGGGGCAAAGGGAAGATGTACAAATAACATGGGGAAAAGGGAAAAAAAGATTTCTTCACTGCCCAAAATGAGGAATCCAGGCATGTTATCCTACTCATACCCCCTTCCATGCATTCACCATTTAGAGTTTGCAGTGGGGAATAAACTCATGCTGTGAGCAGCAAAGACCTCGTGATGCATGTTACAGATTGGTAGAGTTCAGAGCATCAGCACAAGATAAGTGACCTATACGTTTAGTTAGTGAGGGGTTGATTTGGGCCAGGACTCAAAGTTATTGGCCCCTTCCAAGGTATCATGTGGCTGGCCCAAGGCTAGTCATAGCCTGGTCAGAAATGAGTAGCAGGAAGTAGGGTGTACGGAGTCGACTGTGTATATGTACCAGAAGGTGATCACTCCACATTCTCCACTGACCACATGGCTTACCTATTGATTAATTGATTGCATTAAGGGTGCCAATTCTTTACCTCTCCCTAGATCCTTGCCCTTTGCCACGTGACTTTGCAATTCCTTTAACTAATGAGAGGGGGTCTATTTTACCACCCCTTGAATATAGGCTGCCCTTGCAATTTGCTTTGACCAAACAGAATGAGGTACAAATGATATTAATATAATGCCAGTTCCAAGCCTAGAGAACCATAAGACCATGTCCTTGTTAGCCTGCCAGAGGATGAGAAATACCTAAAGCAGAGCCAAGTTGCTCTTATTACTCCAGCTAGAGTCATCACAGATTCAGCCAGCTGAACCCCACACATGGAAGCCATCCTAGACAAGATCACTGGAGTCCAACATAATTCAACATGTGTGAACATAGATAGTTATGGTTGCATCCTACTGAAGTTTTTGTGATTGTTTGTTACACAGCACTACTGTGGCAATAGATAACTGATAAACTCTCTCATACCCCTTTAAATTACAGCTTCCTAGGGCTATTCTACTTTAACGACAGCTTTGACTATAAAACAGCTTTAGGTCCTACTCTTATGAACAGCAATCTCCATAATGCTTTTTTCTTCAATCCTTACACGAGGTGTTTAGGCTCTTACTCACACTCCACCTCTTTAATCACTCTTGAGCTTTAATTGAAACCAGACCTGAGAATCAATCAGTCCTGGCCTTAAATTATATCTCTGCCTTTTAACAGCTACAGTCTTGGGTAGATTCACTGAACTTGCTAAGCCTCAAACTCCTCTTCTATAAAATGGGAACAAGTTTTTCTGACCACTAAGTGCAATAACATGTATAAAGCTTTTAGCATAGTACCATATGCTTTCACTAATTGATAAGACTTAATCACAAGAGAGATCATATCTACCTCTCGCTATCACACTGGAAGAATGAGATGGACTGTCCTTACAATCACAATTTTTATTTCTGCCTGTTGTTTGTTGCATTGTTTTTAGGGAAGAACACTTCTAATGAGAATAAAAGAATAAAAATAAAGAGGTCAAGAGTCCTTTATTTATAGTTAAGGTTTACATATTCCCATGAGGGCATCATTGTGGGCTACTTAATTAAGCCACCAAAGTTTGGAGCAGATGTTTCCAGCAGTGTGCTGAAGCCAGCTTATACCTGCTGTCAATTGTTAAATTTTCAGGATATTTTTTTAGCTGGTTGTTATATACAGTTGCTATTAAAAATTAAATTTATAAATTCACAATAAAATAAGTATGTCAAAAACAAAGTAAATATTCAAAACTCATCACTTCCTAATTATTTTACTAGGTTTTGCTAATACCCACACTCTTGGGGTTATTTACATCAATTGTATCTGGGTGGTGGAAATACTGCACAACTATGTGCTTCTCAGGGTATTTTCCCACTTCATGTCCAGTGATGTCAAATTGCTCAATTGAAATGGCCATAACGGTAGTACACACACCATAGAAGCCAGAAAATTCTACAAATCAGGGCAAACCAGTTGATTGATTGTCCAAGCACACCTTGGGGTGATTCCATCAGTTGCACTTAGAAGATATTGTTGATTTTTGCACTTATTTGGAATGACATTATCTCGTATCTACTTATGCTACCTTATGGTATCAGAAGCTTGCCTATAATGATTCATATTCCTGCAAGGAAAATTTTTCTTCCCCAACAATATACTGAGGAGTGAAAACAAACTTAAGAAAAAGCCATCAGATTTAGATACAGAATGTGGTCATTGTAATTCTTAGCTACCTCATGCATGGTCTGGAAAGGGGTGGCGAGAGAACATGATAGCAAGAATGAGGCAACTTTGGAAACCCAATGCAAATATTTTCTGAGGACTCTTCCTTTGATCTGACTTCTTGACTGACTGGAGTGTGATGGAGGGAATATTGATTTGGCCGGCAGAAGATAGAATTCTAAGCCTGGCTCAGTTGCCTACTGTCTCTGTGACCTTGTTCAAGATACTTTCACTGTCTTGGACCTCAATTTTACTTATCTAGAAAATAAGAGGATCATATAGATAATATGTAAGATCTTCTTTAGCTCTTAAACTTCATGACATCCACTTAATGGAGGAAAAAAAAAAAGAATAAGAAACATCTCCGGAAGATGGTCTGTTTTATCTTCTCCATCATCTTTGGTGACAAAGACCATTTCAGGGGGATGTGGCAGTCTGAGAGGTGCTCTACTTTAAAGGAGAGACTTTAATGTAATGAGAACAGTTTTCCATAGGGAGCTTGCGACCCATGCCTCGTAGCTTCTAATTGTGTTACAGGTCATGCTGAAGAGGAAACTTTGGCACTTTAAGTACCTGTATGGATTTAAGAAGTACAAAAGTTGTGCTTCAGCAGGTGATTGGAAAAAGCCTGCTTTGTCTATTTGTAGAGATTGTTGGTTTTGGGAAATACACGCCAGCAGGGGGTAGGGCTGACAGAGATGAGAGAAAAGGGGCCTTGAGTCTTGTTGGGTAAACAGTTCCCGGACTGGGCAGCACCACAGTCCCCAGGTAGCCCCCACCTTCACCGTCCCACCTTCCTGCCCAGAGGCCAGCAGCCGCCACGGCCTCTGCCTCCACTTGGCTGAGCTGGGGCTGGGCTCTCACGTCCACAGAGCAGAGCAGGGGGCAGTCGTCACCCTGAGTCAGACACGAGCTGGGCGGTGTGACCTACCAGACCACAGAACTCTCACTGCACGCATGTTGGAGTCTGACTCAGGCACACAAAAGCAGGACAGTCAGACTGTTGTGGCCAAGGTCCTCTCACTGCCTTGGTTCCCAAACCCCCTGAGTGTCAGTCCACCCACACTGTGGGCGCTCTAGCTGGTGGGAAACCCCAGGACCTTGGGAGGATTTGAGGAGAGAAAGAAATAGTTTTAGGGCAGAGTGAACCAGGCTTTTAAGAACAAGCTGGGAGTTGGCACCATGTTCTCAGGTGAAAATTGTTTCACACTTTGCAAACCATTCCTAGCTTGGGCTTGGACCTCTTGTAATTTTGTCTCCCAACTGCACTGTGAGTCTCCAAAGCCTCCTTGTCCCATGCTTCCTCCAGAGTCAGTCACAAAGGGGTACCCGGTGGAATATTTGTGTCTTGATAAATCTTTCACTCTGGGGCACTTCTGGGTCCCAGTATGGCCACTGCCGGTGGCGATGTGGCCATGGCAGTATCAGTCAATGCTGCTGGCTGGATCCCCCTTGCAAGTGAGGTCTGCTCTTCTGTGAGCTCACTTGACAGAACAACATGCTGCAGTGGCCAAGATAACTGTGTTTTCCTCATTCCCTTTTTCTCTATTTGATTTAGCTCCATGGTAGAACATTTTTTTTTTTAAATCTATGATTTTTTTCAACATTTCTGCAGTTTTTCACACAACCTACCTTGCTCTAGAAGGCATTATTAACTAATCTATTGGCTTTGATGGGTGGATCAATTTTGAGGATTTCTTTTAATCTGAGACTGTTTTTTCCTAAGTTATTTTTACATTTGTTCCATAGTTTTATGTTAATTGACTCATCAACACAGATTGGAGAGTTAATTGCCCTCATTTAATCTTAGTAATATTAGTAGTCCCTCATCACAGGCTTTAGGAGACAATATATTCTACTCCTATACCCAAGAGAAATGAAAACATATGACCACATAAGAACTTGCACATAACTATTCATAGCAGCATTGTTTATAATAGCCCCAAACTGGAAAGTAATGTCCATCAACTGATGAATGAATAACTACATTGTGGCATATTCATAAGTGGAGTATCATTCAGCTATAAAAAGGAATGAGGTATTCATGCATACCACATGGATGAATTTTGAGAACATTATGTAAGTGATGAAACCAGCCACAAAGACCACATATTCCATTTACATGAAGTGTGCAGAAAGCACATTAGTGGTTGCCTAGAGGTTGAGGGGAGGCGTTGAGTAGAAATGAGGAGTGACTATTAAGGAGTATAGCGTTTCTTTCTGGAGCAATGAAAGGTTCCAAAACTGATCATGAGATACTTATACCACTCTGTAAATATACTAAAGACTACCAAAAAGTGTACTTTAAATAGATAAATTGGTATGTGGATTATATTTCAATAAAGCTATTATAATAAAAAATTAGAGACAATTTATTAAATCTCTATTTTTTATTTTATAAATTATTTTTTCTCTTGTATTTATTATCAACAAAGTATTTGACGACTGTATAATTAAGAAAAATGTGAGAACAATCACGTTATTGAGAAACAATAAAATAATCAACAATAGTGACAACAGTCTTTTCAAAAATGGAGTAGCTTTATAAGTAACAAGTAGGAAGTACTATTAATATTTAATTACATGGGTTGGCAATAGCTATTATTTATTACTTTTTAACAATTATCAGCATTTGTGAAAATCAAAGTCCTTTTGATGCTTCCAAGGACCTTCATGGCCTGCTTTCCTGATTCTTCTATGGTTTCATCTCTTGTTACTCTTCCTCCTCGTTCAGTCGCCTCCGGCTTGCTCTCTGTAACAAGCTTGACATGTTCCTACCACCTGCCTTTCTCTTTGCCTGGGATGCTCCTCCCACATATGTGTGCACACCTCACATGTACACTCATTAGTTCGAGTTTAGCCCAGGTGTTTGACATAGTGAAGCCTCCCCTGAGGATGCTAGTGTATCCTTCAAACATACTAAATAATTTATTTATTATATTTATATTTTTTGCATGTTTTTTTGCAGAATATAAGCTTTATGAGATCATGGGTATTAGGCCATTGTATTCCCTAATATATGTACAACAATGCTTGGGATATATTAGATGCTCAACTAATATATCCCAAGCTGCTGAATGAAGGAATGGGCATAGATGTTAGTAGTCCAGTTTGAGGTACACATTCTGTTGTTTGATAGTTGATTTATTAATCAGTCGATCTCAAGTTTTAGACATTCTCCTAACGTGGGACTGAATAACCAAAAAGGAAAAAAAAAGCAATTTGGAAAACAGGGAAAATATATCTTTGGAGAATAAAGAGTCATTTCTTTAAAAATAAATCCTTCTATCAGGGAAAATATACAATATTTAAAAATATATGATCTACATGTAAATGATTATTTTGGTAAAAATATTTGACAGGTTACTTTGAGGTCTCTTTAAAGTTAACACCATATATTAATTCAGCCAGTCAGATAGATATGAATTGAGTACCTCCTGTGTGCTAGGCACATGATGTTAGTGATGTAATGGCTACAAAAAGAAATCATTAAAGCAAGGAGATGGTGAGCAAAGGCCTGCCTGAGGTGGTGGCATTTGCACAACAACATGGGTGAAGTTGGGTAAGAGACTCATCTCTAGGGAAGAGTGCTCCAGACAGAGGGATCATCTGATGCAAAAGATCCTGCAACAGAAAGGCTTTGTCATGTTCAAAGAAAGGCAAGAAGTGAAGAGGAAAGTGAGAAAAAAATGATATTGGAGTAGTCTGCAGGAATCAAGTCATCCCAGGGCATTGCAGACCATGGTTAGGACCTATGGCTTTATTCTCAGGGCCTAGGGAGCCAAGGTTGAACTGACATGATCACTTCTGCATAGTATGAGTGACATGATCTGCTGTACATTCCAGAAGGACTGTTTTGACGTTGAGGATAAGAATATAAGCAAAACAATAGGATGCATGGTAAATGGAAAACAGAAAGAAATAGGAGGATATCCTCAATCTGGAAAGCCACAAGGAAAAGGAGCTAAGTTGATTCTGCTCTGCCTTGGAAAGATCAGACCCAGAGAGAATTTTGCCTTCATCCTGCAGGCTGCTCTGTAGGATGGGACAGCCAGTGTGTGTCTAGGGGAGCAAATCAGATAGTAAGAAGGATGTACCTCTTGGGGTAAGGAACTACCTACTGTGTTGTGGTGAGTTCTGTCTCCACAAAAGCAGGATCCGAAAATATCGTGGGATACACTCCAGTTCAGGATGTGATGTCGGGAAGCTCCACCAGTTCCCCAAAGTTACATAAAACAAGGGGTCTTGATTGAGTTTGATCCTCTCTTAGAGCGGGGTCTGTCTCCAAAAGCAGTCCCAGAGATAATATTTCAATGGCAAACAGATTTGGGGGGAAGTAGAAGCAATACAGATATGGGAGAGGGAAAGGAAGCCAACCCATAAAGGATGTTTTATCAAACCAGCTAGTGCTGTGAGCAACTGGAGCTTAGACTTGCTGGGGATTGCTGGAAAAAGGTGTGAACCGGGGTTATGTATGCAACATTCCTATGAGTCAGTCATCTGGGGCTACTCCCAGGTAGTGCTAATTCTCCATCATTTCTGGCCTGCTATGAATGGCTGAGCTGGCTAAAGCTCTTGGGTAAAGCAAAAGTTAGGCCACTGTGCCATCAAGAAGCAAGGACAAGGGATGTGGAGAGGGTACCCACAGTATCTGCTGCAACCACTTCTCAGGGCTATTGCCATTCATTCCTATATAAGTGGCACCCCTTGGAATTTAGCAACCAGCATCTTTTTCCTTGTTCCCTACCCCGAGCCCTGTCTCTGCACCACAGGCTGTGCAGGATGAGTACATACTCCTCAGCATCTAAGCCTTCAGACCACTCTTGAGTGGAATTCATCGTCTATGCAGAGCAGAGAGCAGTAAATAGCAGGGGGAGCTTACAGTGAGCTCACCACAGGTCAGTAACAACACCCTAAGAAGTTCTTTGGGGAACTCAATCATAGGAAAGCAACAGTTTATAACTCAAAGTCGGGTTTCCTTCTATTTGCAACCATTTCTGTGTAAAAGAAACTTAAGAAGCTAGTGGCATTTTTCCTGGATACCAGCAGCCAGTGCATTTCTCCTTTTCATTCTCCAGGTATGTACAGGGCACCTGTGTCCCAAACGATTTAACAAAAGATGTTCTTTTATTGGCAAGCAATGCAGATGGAATATGATTGTTTTAAAACATTTTTTTCTTCTGAGCTAAAATTTTGATCCAATGTAAGCATTAGCCTGGGAGAATATTACATATAATAGGGTTGTAATTAGACTCTGAAATGAAGAGTGTGTGTGTGTGTGTGTGTGTGTGTGTGTGTGTGTACATGTGCACATACACTTACATGGAAGTGGTGACCTAGTTTTAACTCTAGTGGTACAAGCAAGGCTGTTGTAGGCAGGAATGACTTCATCAGGAAATCAGGAAATCCTCATTCGAACTTCCAAATATACAAATAGATGCCTTTTATTCTGCTGTGAATCAAAATGATGCCACGTCCTGTAATTAAGGATGTTATTGGCCAGGTTGAATGGGAGCCAACCATGCCTTGCCTTTGTTTCTGTGACAGTTATTTCAAATTTTAGCATCTTAAGGCTTATAGTCACCTTATTTGGCGAACATTCAGGAGTTCCGCTTCCAGATTTATTCGGGTGGGGTGACAGAAATTTCATTTAATCTTTACCTCAAGTTAGGAGACATGTTAATTGCTTGAGGGCAGATATACAAATATTTGTGTACTCTAGGCAGGTTACCGTGCAGCCAAAAATAAATAAAATACAGACTAATAGATGAGAAAAAAATATATATCCTAACCTGGTGACTTGAGCTAAACTGTCGTTGAGCCAAAGGATTTTTCTTTTTAAAGTTGTCAAATGTAAATATATGTGGGAGTGAGTCAACAGGTAAGGCTGACTTATTATTTCTTCCTTGCGGGGTGCCATGTGCAGCCATTAGTCTCTCTAAATACCAACTTCCCAAACTGGCCAGGTATAGAACTCGCTCCAGGGGGTTCTACACCACGGCAGCATGAAGTGATCTGATGAGCCAGAGCACGAGATGGGAGCAGAGCTGTAGCAAACTTAGAGCAAGGGTGCAAACGCCTCTGAAGTCAGTAACTTTACTCGCAGAGACACGGGCCTGTGCGGAATGTGCCCCTGTGAGTTTCCGAAGGGGGCATTCTGCCCATCCTTCCCAGCTGCAGGAAAGAAGAAATCACCCCAAATGTTGAGATAATGCCTGAACTTGCAATGTCTCTTCTCCCACCTTCTTGTCCACCCCCAGCAAATTCTATCTTTGTTTTAGGCCATGACTCATGACCCGCCCCCACCCCTAAGCCAGCTGTGACTCACAGCAGAGGCCAGATAAAAACTGCATGCTAAACGGCAGGGGTGGGAGAGGCTAGTTTTTTTTTTTCTTTTTTTGCCTAGTGAGAAAAGCTAGGTCAAATGGTCACGTTGTGGGAATCTTCATTGAGGGCTTTTTTTATCTGTTGTTTTTTTTGTGTGTGTTTAATTTGGGGGAATTCCTGCATTGGATGGGGGATTCAGCTGGTTATTCTCTTTAAAGGTAACTCAGTGATACTGTGGTTCAAATTTTTGCCATTGGGAATAATCTATCTTTGATTGATTGCAAAAATGAACCCCCCCCCTTATTTTTCCCACAACTCCTGGTATCTTTACCCTTTGCATTGTGACTTTACTCCTATCAAGTGGTGGGGTCTCTTTCCCCTCTTTTCAAGTCTGGGTTTGGACACATGGCTCGCTTTGGCCACTAGGGTATTGCAGGAGTGATGTGATGTCAGTTTAGGGCCCAGGCCTCAAGAGGCAATGTGTTCTCCTCTCTTTCACTCCTCTGCTTTGCTGTGACGGCACATCCAGGCTGGCCTCCTGGAGAACGACAGCCATATACAGCAGAGCAAGGTCACCCAAGACAAGGCCATCCTAGAGTAGCCAAACCGCAGCCAACCTACCAGTTGGCTGTAGACTAGTGAGTGAACCCAGCTGAAGTCAGCCAACCCTAGTCGAACAGAGCAGAACTGCTTGACTGATCTGTAGCTTCCTGAAAAAAATTAATTAACTAACTGATAAATAAAAACAAAAACAAGATTGTTGTTTTAAGCCACTAATATTTGTGGTAGTTCGTTATTGTGGCACTAAATAGTCAACATACTACCCTCATGCATTTTAGCTCAACTATGTGGACTGACATTTTTAGATGAAGAAAACTCATGACATAAATGTTGCAGGAGACCGTATTTCTGAATCCTGAGTTCTCTCAGTTCTCCAAATATTGTAGCTCAAAGACTCTCCAAAGTGGGAGAAAGTTAAGGTCTCACAGTATTACATGAATTCCTTAACAGAAAGTTTCACATGTATCCTGCCATGCAAACGTTATCAAACCTAAATGAAGTGAGTACCAAAATCATTGTACTAGTTTTCTAGGGCCACCATAACAAAGTACTAAAGACTTGGTGGCTTAAACAACAGGAATTTATTTTCTCACAATTCTGGAGGCTGGAACTCCAAGACCAAAGTGTCAGCAGAGTTGGTTTTTTCCCAAGACCACTCCTGGCCTTGTAGATGGTCTGTCTCCTCCATGTGATTTCACATGGACTTTTCTCTGTGTGTCTGTGTCCTAATTTTTTCCTCTTATAAGGACACCAGTTATATTGGATTGGGGTCAACTCTAACGAATCTCATTCTAACTATATACCTCTTTAAAGACGTATCTCCAAATACAGTCACATTCTGAAGAACTGTGAGTTAGGCCTTCAACATAGGAATTTTGGGGAGATACAGTTTATGTTGTTATATCCCTAACACACAAATGTGATTATATCACTACCCTCTTAAAATTGTCCTGTGGTTCTGAATTGTATGTTAAGAGTGGAATAAAATTTCATTGTTTCCCACCCTCAGCCCTTCCCACAGTCTAATTCCTCCGTTAACTTAACCCAACACTCAAAGCTACCCCAATTTGGTTCTTTTCTGCCTATCTTTATTTCCAATTATTCATATCACCATGACCTACACATATTTGTCTACTTTCAGTCCTCTGAACACACACACACACAGAGTTCTCGTGTTACTGTGTCTCTCACCCGGCTCTTCCTTGTGTCTGGAATAGCTTTTCCCACAGTATTGCCTGTCAAAATCCATTGCAAATTCCACAGCTTCCAGTTTAGAATTCTAATCAGAGTGAATCTGTTCCAAATATTCTGGCATCACATCATATCTCTGTTACTGCACTTTGTATAGTTATGTCTATATAGTTACTTCTGTATTATGATTATGCTCACTGTCCCTGTGAGCTGGACTTCCAGCTTATTCTCTTTTGTATTTTCTATTGAAGTGCTTTTCTGCAAGGACTGTAGGTCCCTGCAGTAGAGACCACTGTGGTCACTGTTTTCCCTATAATTCTCTTCTTCTGGGCATACAGCCTCCCTTGCAGCTAAGTGGGGACATACGACTAAATTGTGGCCAGTAGGATATGGGCAGAAGCACTGCACGGCAAATCCCCTCTGTGTGGCTGTGCCAGTTCACTCCCTGTTTACTCTCAGGTGTATCTACTGCTTTTCTCCTGTTCTGCTATGAAGTGCATGACTCATTTCCCACACTTCCTTCCCTTCTGGATTCTGGGTAGGTTCAGCCAATGGCAGAGACCAACTGAACATTGAAGTATGGGAAGGAAGAGGAAGCTGGGGGATATTCTTCTCTTTCTCTTTCTGCTTCCTATGGTATCTCTGTAAGTAGCCACATCTCCTCCATGGCTCCAGATCCACTGGACAAGAACCTCCTGTGGGTCTTACTCCAGCTGGATTTCCTAGGTTTCTGGACACTACTAGAACTATCACACCTTCCATTGTCCCACCAGCCCTGGGGTGATAGCTGTTTCCTGATGTTGTTCAGTTTGGGTGACTTCTCTGTCCCTTGATGTCAGTAGAACAGAAACTATAGTGCCTCACAGGGCTTTTCCAAAAGCAAATAAGCTAAAAAGTGCAGAATTAACAACTAAGGACCTAGTATGTGAAGGAAACCACCTTGAGACTTTCCAGCATATGCATGGCGAGACTCTCTGCCCTCAGCGTCTTGGTTTTCTCTGTGCCCCTCCGGCCACTTGTACCCTGTCTACATCTTTGCCTCTGCAGCCTCCCTTCAGCCCTATCTCTGCAGAGATTTCATATGGTTTACTTCACTATTATTTTTTCACTCCATTTTTTTTTTCCAAAATGGGCACACAACTCATCACGAAAGTGAGTTTCCTCACCTTCATGGCTTCAACACTGACCTTTCTGCAAGGAGGATGCTCCCATGTCATCTTTATCTGTCTTCTTCCTCTTAAGTTTCCATCTCATGTCCCCACTTGCCCCCGGGCCCTTCCTGTTGGCTGCACTTGTACTGTTCATGGAAGAAGTGTTGTCAGAGAAATGAGAGATCTAGTCTCCAACCCGCTACTGATGTTCTTCATAACTCTAGGCTTCTCAGAGCCTTTGGTGCTCCTGGGAAAGACATGTCAGTGAAAAAAACCAAGCAATCAGGTAGATAAGGGACACTTGTTAACAATCTTCAGCCACTGGGCCTTATTGCCACATTGAAATGGAAACGGGTTGAAGCACACATACCTACGCCCTCACCTGTACATGCTTAATTAAAACAGAGATTTCAACTCTTCCCCAGAAAGTATGTTTTAGGGAATCTGGGCTGGTTCCCAGAAATTCATTTATCATTCAAATACCTCAAGGGATTCTGGCAGAGATCCATGCAAACCTCCCTGAGGATGAAATTTATCCTGCCTCTTAAGAGATGACGAACTCTGAGGTGGTAGGTTCAGTGCACAGGAGGGGGAAGGGACACCTCCTTCACTGTGACAGCAGGGAGGGATAACGTGGAGGACTAATTATGATAATGGCTCTAATTGAGTAATTCTTCTTTGTATCAGAGACCTTTGTGGCACCGTCCTGTACTGACACTGGGCTTCCCATGTGACTTGCTCTGGCCAACATAACAACTTTATATTAATATTATGCATCATATTATTAATATGATATAATATATATGTCTATATATTTGCATATATATGTGTATATATCTATTTGCATATGTACATGTGTGTGCACATGCCATGAGGAAAGTGTTAAGATTGTTTTGGACATGGAAGATCATGGATGAACAGTAGTAGTTTGACTACTGTTGAGTTCCTTTAGTTTTATACTACTAGCCTGATCTATCCAGTAAACCAATCATCCAACTATCCATCCATCCCTTAAATATTTACTAAGTGCTAACTTCAAGCCAGGCTTTATTACAAGCCATAAGGTTACTAGTGCTCCAATAAATAATTTGGCTAAAGCCCTTCTCATCCTTTACTAAATTATTTTAACTCTAATACAATATGTTGAGATTTTATTGGGACCCAAAATATTGAGATGTACTATAATAAAACAAGTTTTATTTCACTTCATTGTGGATACCTGATTCTAGTTTTTATAGCAGATGTGGACTCTCGTACCGACGGTATGGGTCAGTGCCTGTGTACTTCAATTTAAGGGATACCTGGTAGGCTTCCTGTTTCTCCTGCCTGCACCCTCCTAGCCCTCTTTCAATTGCAAACTGATGGCATGAAATGCGTATATGTGCATTCAAGTTGCAAGGCTTTGTTTTTTATTAGGCATGTCATCCAACTTTTACCAATACTTCACATTTTTATAACCCTACCACTTCCTACCCCTCACTCATCCCTCATTCTACATATAATGGGCTCCTGTGCATTCCATACAAGAGAAACACACATAGGTGTGCATGTACTCATATACACATATATGCATACATAATATATACACACACACTATATATATACACACACACACATACTACATACACACACAGACACACACGTAATGCTGAGCTAGGACCCAGTAGACACCAATAAATCATAAAGTAAGTCAAAAAGTTAAATATAAGAAGAGAACCCCAGGAAATAGGGTGGCTGATTGAGGGGTGCTGTAGAAGAGGAACAGAATGAGGAAACGACTGTGCAGTTTTGTTGCCAAGCTCACACTCCTGGCTGGCACGCTGTGACCAGGCACCATGCTAAGTGTTTACATGTGCGTCTTCCACTTCTCTCTCAGATCCACCCCCACCTCCCTTCACCCTGCTTCACGCCATGGGAGGCTGACCTGCACAGACTATGCCAGTGGGCTGTCTTTCAGTCCACCAATTATATAAATTCTCATATAATTTATTTAAGGGAATTATCCCAGGAGGCATAGATAGAGGAGCAGGGAAGTGAGACAGGGCAGGGAATGAATCCAATCTTGGGTGTGTTACCAAGCAAGTTCTCACTGTGGGCAACGCTGGATCCTCTTGGAACTCTGGGTGCTTCTTCACTAACTCCCGCCAGTCGCTGGTCCTTTGCTATGCAAATGAGACAAGCACCCTGGCTCCATAGGAAAAAAAGCCAAAGCCAAATGCCTTAAGAGTAAAAAGCCTTCCATTTTTATTTGAGTGCCAGGGAGATGTGGGCAGGGCTGCTACTTACTTTGGGTAATGGGTGGCACCAGCAAGAGATAGGGAGAGTGGGAGAAGAGTGAGGTCCAGAGATGTGTCCTCAGAGTATTTACCTGCCCTCCTCCTCACCCCTCCCCTGGCCCTGCTTTGAATGCACCCCTGGGGACGTCCACAGCTTGTGTCAGCATGTCCCTCCCTGGTTTCCATAACTGCTCCATGACTTGGCCCCTGCTACCCTAGCACAGTAACAGCTCCAAAATGTCAAAAGCCCCAGGATACTGCACAATCCTTTCTTGCTTTCCTAAACCACGCCTGTACCTTTGTAAAAAGTCCCTTTACTGAAACAATCCTCTATGCATTCATTAAAGCATACCCTTTGTTTTCTGTCTGAGATAAGCTATATTTTTGTATTTGAGTAGTCTCATTAATAGCTCACAACAGCCCAGTTGTTTTTATTTTTCTTTTTTTGGCAGATACAAAAATCTGAGAGGTAAGTTGCCTAAGACCATGCAGCTAGGACATAAAAGATTCAAAAATTGAAATCCAATTTTGCTGTCTACAAACCCACATTCTAAAACTATATAATCCAACCTTAGTGTTAATACAAACTGTTATTAATACTGCGTTCCTGGCTCAGCGCTAAGCTCTGTGGCTCATTGTCCAGCACTTGACCAGTTCACCTGCAGGCCCTGGGCCATTTGATGCAGAGGAGTGCTGAGCAGCTTGCCACCAGGCAGGCCTGACTGGCCAGGCGACGCCTGGACAGATGGTACCCCAAGACACTCCCCTACAGAGGCCACTATTCAAAATCTGAAAGAGACAAAACGCCTGTGGAATCTTCCAAGAGAGACCAGATGCTGCTTGGGGGGAAACCCATCCACACTGCAGCATCCAGGAATGTGCAAAGCAAGAGAAGCTTCAAGAATGATGAACAAAGCAAGAAACAAGGAGTGGCTCTGCCTCATTTTAGAATAAAATAAATGCCTACCAGCTCTCGTTTTCCCATTCATGATTATTAAAATGACCCTAGCACAAGATGAATATTAAAAACAGATGCTGAGAAATAAACTCCCTTTATCTATTTTCAAGATTTATGTGAAAGGTAAAAATTAACAAGAGGAATCTTCTGGTGAGTTGCAATGCCTGGGTGTCTTATTTTTTCTGCCACCAGTATTTCTGTTGGCAAATAGTGCTCGCTGTCAGAGCCTGTCCCCCAGCCCTTAAGTAGAGCCAGTGGGTCTTGGGAGAAGCAGCCCTATGGAATGGGGCTGGACTAGGGTTTTGTCTGGTGTGACTCCCAGGTGCCCGCTGGGATCTGTGAACAGACAGAAGCCTGCAGAGTGCCCTCTGCGTCCCTTTGTTCCGCCCATTCTGCAGCAGCTAATCTGGTCATTATCCTCTTGAAAAGAATGTCTAGGTGGCCACAGTGACCATAAGAACCAGAGAAACCACGAGGGCTGAAAGCCAGGAAGAACAACACATCAGCTATTGAGCACTAATCCTGCCCATAATTAGAGGATCGCTTCGGCCTCGGGGTGCTTGTAGAAATCTGAACTAAGGCAGAGAGGAGCCGGCTGAGGTCGGTAGCCCACTGTTGACCATATGCGCTGTCATTGGCTTGATTGTCTTATTTGGTGGGATGGGCTATTTTACAAAGAAAGGCAGAAAGGTAGATGTGGGGCAAACCCCGACTGCATTTAAGATTTAATTAAAATCGCCTTAGATTTCTCAGCCCTTTTTCTCCTACCCCATTCTTAAAACCATGTGCACTTTAATGGAAATGTAATCTGCAGGGGTCCGATCTGTTTACCTTAGACTCATCAAAATGCTGTTTGGTAAGAACGATTGCACATCCAACTAGATTTGCATAACTTTCTCTTGGGCTATACTTCTTAGAAATAAAAAACTGATGTTGGGTAGTAAATGAACAGGAGGTTTGCCTCTTCTGAGACTTGTCATGGCTTTAGCTGTGGCAGTTTCTTTCAGCCTACTCTGTTCGCTCAACACCTTCTCCATCCCAGGCATCTCAAAGTTTTCTTTGCAATAAAGACGACCGGTGCCCATCATCTGAATTTTACCTACATGGGTGCTCAGCAACATGCCTCCTTTTTCTGAAATGCCATCTTCTATTTCAATTTGTTACATGCTGCCTGTTGGCTAAGTGGAGGAAAATGAATATTTGGTCACAAATCACTAATCATGTTTAATTACTGGCTAAACTATTAAATTAACTTTTAAAAAAGAAAAGAGAACCATAGATAACTTTTGAAAATGACATGAATCCATCGCTGTTCTAATCTATTTAAACTGGTGTGTTGCAATTAAATTATTAGGGAGAGGAGGATAATGTGTGAATCTATGTAACTGTTTTTGACTTTTTTTTCAAATCTATTATCTTGTTTGGTTCTTCTAACAGGATTGTGAGATAGATCAAAGTTTGTTTGTGTTTTTCTTTAGTTTCTTTTTATAGATGGAGAAACCGAGGTTCAGATTTTCCACAGCCTCCCAAACACTTGGGGGTGATAACCTTGGTCTTTAATAACTTATTTGTGCTTAATTATGAGATCAGATCACAGGCAAGGATGCAGGGCCTTGACATAGAGACCTACTTACCCAAGTGTCAGGAATCTGTTCATGTCTGCTTCTGCATCTAAGAAGAGAGCTGGAGAATTCTAAATGCTAATTGCCTTGCGTAAAACTCCTGTTTCCATGGGGTCTGAGTGAATAAAAATATAGATGTGATATTCGACTACTGACTCAGCGGGAGTTTCCTGACAACAGGATTGCCATAAATCCCTTTGGGGTCTGGGAATAAGAACAGAAGATGTAATTTACTGTTTCTCTGGGACACTGTAGTATCAACTTAGTCTCTCAAGCACATATTGCAAATACAACAAACCTGGCCAGGGGAAACCATAGACAAGCGTCTTCTTTGTAACCAAGCACAACTCTGGCCCCAACAGATACAAATATAAGCTTGGAACAGATATACAATGCTACTAGCTAGCAAGTAGTCAGGCTACATTTAGAGCTCATTTTGAGTACCTATTCAATGTATTGTTCTAATGGAGAACAAATTGGTGTTTTAACAGGATATAACCCTGAATTAGAAGTAGCATATAAGTAGCCAATTTACATTCTGTCCATAATTCCAAACAAGAAAGCAACATTGAATAAAATACTGTTGCCACATTTGGCACCCGCAGCCCCATCCCACCCCCGGCCAGGTCCTGTTGAATAGCTAAAGATTTGCATACATTCAAATCAGATTTCACACAATCTGTAAAATGACAAAGTATTAGAGGGATTAGCCTAATTAAACGAGGTTGGGAGAATGCCTCAAAGAAATCCAAAGTGCAGATATCTTCCAAGTAGGATCACGGTGAAGGCTTCCAGAACCTATCTTGCCTCTTTCCCCAGCTCTCAGGGCTCCAATTACCCTAGGCCATGGTAGCACACTTGTGTATGCAGTGACATCTAGTGACAAAGAAAATAAAACCAGCTCCAAGGACATTTTCTTCACCTGAGAGGCTCCATGAATGTGACCCTTGTCACCATAGATGTGTGCATAGTTCTCTCTGTTGGGAAATAGATATGCCAGTTTCTGCACCAAATATGTTCATAGAGGGTGATAAAAGAAGTATCGATGTGGTTCACCAAACCACTCTGGAATCAGAATCCAGACAGGTAATTACAATAGATTTCTTTTTGTCCTGTTTGTCCACAGTGAAAATTCATGTTCATGCAGCTGACACAGAGTTAGTGTGGAATGTTCTGAAGGACCGCTGGCATCTTCTGAGCAAAGAATACATTATGATTAATAGAACGTGGGGCCCGAAATTCACATTCAAAAGGTTAGAAAAAATATATATACAAGTTACACAGGCAAGACAAAGATTTAACCAAATAGCAAATTAACATGAACCCTTAATCTACATGAACCCTAGTCTGTATTAATTGGTGAAGGCCATAATAAAATATGTTTCCTTTCATTTTGTCTGATTTTAGGATTTTAAGCAAAATTAATGGCATATATACATATACATACACACACACAATCCAGAGATGTCAATCAATTTCTTTGGTGGCTGGTTAGTGCTGCCTTGGTGAGTACCCAAGTCTTTCACTACCATCCTCATCCCATATGAACTTCTGGAAGGCAGTGATAATGCAGCCCACTCACTTGGAAGCCTTGGAGATTCCTGTGACCTGCAGTGGGGCCCTGGAGTCTGAATTTTCAACCAACACCCAGGTGATTCTTGCACAATTCTACCACAGTCTACACTTGCCTTGTATGCCCAGTGAAATAGGAAAAATACCACTGGAGAAATGAAGAGGGATCCAACTTTGTAAAGATACCTACAGTCGCCTGGGACTCAGTCCACAAATGTGTAGGACCATGAACCAGATTATGCATATGTTGCTACAACATTTACAAATTTGATTGTGTAATTGCCAGAATATTCTTAAAGTTGAGTTGCAAAATGGCTGAAAGAAATAACTGGTTTCTTTTCTTTTAACCTCTTTCTTTCTTTTTCTTTTTCTCTCTTTCTTTCATTCTTTCTTTTTTGTTGCTGTTGTTGTAGTCATTTCTATCTTTGGGGCTCTCTTTCTTTGTCCCCATGGAAAAATAAAGTCTATAAGCAAATAAACTCATTTAAGCAAATTAGGCTTAAAGTTACGTCTTTAAAATACTATCTATACAGCATGGCTGGGAACTGATGAAGGCATTCTAGGTTTTTCTGAATTATTGATTGTGAATTCAATGTTTGTCAATTGAGTAATCACTGATATAGCAAGGGAGCTTGTATTTAAGGGATTCCCATAGTAAACCCTATCATCAACTTGTGGAAAGAGAATTACCAACTAATAATTTGCTTTGTGATAATGTGGGATTTACATATATATACAGTTTATTTAAAGCTGGCATATCATGTGGGCATTTATGGTATAATCAATGTTTCCTATGCAGTTAGACATTCATTTGCACTCTGCCCTAGAATTTAGATTCTCATGCTTGCTACTCTTGTTTGGATTTCGATTTTTTCTTTCTGTAATCAAATATATTTAGAAAATGATGCATAAAACTTTGTTCTCTTGGAAATGTACACAGTGAATGTGCATAGTTGAGGTTCTAAGAAGTTCTGCAATGACAAACTGAAGATTGTTTAAACAAGGGATTTCCAAATTTCCTTGACCCAAGCCCTTTCTTTCTTTCTTTTTTTAAATTTCAGAATATTACGGGGGTAAAAATGCTTTGGTTATATAAATTACCTTTGCACAGCCTGAGTCAAAGCTACAAGCAAGCCCATCCTCCAGACCATGCACATGGCACCCATTAGGTATGAATTTACCCATCCCTTCTTCCCCCTTCCCACCTGCCCGACAACCGATGAATGTTACTTCCATATGTGCACATTAAGTGCTGATCAATTAGATTTTTTTTTAAGATTTGTTTTCTAATTTGTATTAATTTTCAAATGTCTTTCCTTTGATGTTTTGAATGTGCATGAACTTTGCCAGGTGATTTTTTTTTTACAAATATTAATAATTCTACTATCTGAAAGACCTGGGAAAAAGCCCTTTGAAGTTGATTTTCTACTGGATGGAGATGTGACTGGAGTCTGCAGAGCCTCAGGGATCTGGGACATGCTTCCGGGGCTGCAGAGAGTGGGTGGGTGGGTGGGTGGGAGGAGGTTGGGGTTGTTCCAGAGTCCCCTGGAGCAGAGCTTTGGGGCTGTATTTACAGTTTTTGGCTCTGAAAAAAAGAAGTGTCTTCCACTTCAAACACGTTTGCAAAATGCTAATTTGGAGACTTTCTCAAAAATCCCCCCACTCCTTCTTTCACCTTTCATTAACTCATTGGTTTAGTTTTGTCCCAGAACCAATTGTGAGACTTTCACAGATCCAGGCAATGTGAATTCCAGATACAGTGTGTAAAGATTGGAACAACTGAACCCAGTAATGCTCCATACACAACTGAAGTGCTTGATTGTCCCCACTCTAGGAAATGATGTGGACTTTTTCTTTCCTTTCTTTCTTTTTTTTTTTTTTTTTGAGACAGAGTCTCACTCTGTTGCCCAGGCTGTAGAGTGCCGTGGCATCAGCCTAGCTCACAGCAACCTCAAACTCCTGGGCTCAAGCAATCCTTCTGCCTCAGCCTCCCGAGTAGCTGGG
>CAUYRT010020417.1:0-15207 GCA_963574885.1 Lepilemur ruficaudatus
AACCGCGTGTGTCCCCGCACCGGGCACGGCCGTCGGCACCTGCGTGTGTCCCTGCACCAGGCACCGCTGTTGGCACCTGTGCATGTCCCTGCCCCGGGTGCTGCCGTCGGCAACCGCGTGTGTCCCCGCACCGGGCACGGCTGTTGGCATCTGTGTGTGTCCCTGCACCGGGCACCGCTGTTGGCACCTGCGCGTGTCCCCACACCAGGCACCGCGGTCGGCAACTGCGCATGTCCTACACCGGGCACCGCCGTCGGCACCTGCGCGTGTCCTACACTGGGCACAGCCGTCGGCACCTGCGGGTGTCCCTGTACCAGGCACCGCTGTTGGCCCTGGGGATAGAGCAGTGGCCCAAACCAATGAGAGCCTACTTTTATGGAGACTACAGACAATTCCTAAATGCTTATGTAAAATGTACGGCCTGTTCAATGGCGATGGTGCCGAGGAGAAAAGCGGTTTGAGAGCAGGGAGGGAGTGTGAGACACAGAACAGTTTTAAACAGGTGGTCGAGGGTTTCACTAAAAGGTGACTTGGAGGAGACGACGGAGGGAGCCGTGGGCTACGTGGGGGAAGAGGCAGGCGCGTGCTGTACGACGCAGTACTCGTCAGCGTTCTCCAGAGAAACAACCGCTAGGGCACGTGCTTATCAAACACGTGAAGAGAGACGCAGTAAGCAATTGGCTCACGCAGTCATGGAGGCCGAGAAACTCCAGATCAGCTGTGGGCAAGCCGGAGACCAGGACAGCCAGTGATGCAGTTCTGATCCGATCCAGGACCTGGGACCCAGGAGAGCCAGCGGTGTAAGTTCCGGTCCAAGTCTGAGTCTGAGGGCGGCAGACCGATGTCCCGGCCCAAAGACAGGCAGAGGAGCCTGGATGCTCCCTTAGGCAGCTGTGTGTCCATCAAGCCTCCAAGGGACTAGGCGGGCCGCCCACATTGGGGAGGACGGGGCTGCCCTCTGCCTCACTCGGTCGGCCAGTTCAATTGTTAACTCGTCCAGAAACAGCCTCCCAGACACACCAACGGTGACGTTTAACCAAATAACTGGGCACCTGTGGCCCAGTCATGCTGATACCGGATGAACCGTCACAGCTGGAGAGACCGAACGGGACCAGAGCCAGGGATGGTGCAGTGTGGTGACGACGCAGAAGGTCTTCAGCTCCTGCTCCGAGTGGATGGAGCCGTCAGGGTTTTGAGCAAGGGGTGACATGCCAGGACTTAGGCCTCACAGGCCCCCTCTGGCTGTTGTGTTGGGGACAGACAGGAGGGGCTGACCAGTGAAGTGGCCCCTGCAAGTATCCTCTGGCTTGGACCCCAGCAGGAGCCGTGGAGGCAGCGGGAAGTGTGCGGCTTGCTGATGTGTCTGATGGGTTGGACACGGCGTGTGAGAGAGAGAGGAGCCAAAGATGACTCCAGGCCTCCGCGGTGAGCAGCTGGCGGGATGGAGTTGCATTTATTGAGGTCGGGAAAACTGTGGGAAAATCTCGTTTGGGGAGGAAGATTGGGATTTTAGTTTGGGACATATTAACTTTGAGATGTCCACTGAATATCCATTTGATGATGTCAGTAGACAATTTGGGTGTCAGTGTGGAGTGTAGGTGAGCGTTTGAGGCTGCTGAGTCATCAACACACAGATGGTGTGGAAATCCTTGGGAGGAGATGGGACCCTCGGGCACGAGCAGAGATGGGGAGGGAAGAGGAGCCAGGGAGACGGGAGGGGCTGGCAGAGGGCCAGAGCAGGGGGAGTCAGAGAAGCGGGAGGAGAACCAGGAGAAGGAGCTGGAGTGTCCCTGCAGCTGTGGTGATGACTTGAGTCAGTGCTGCTGAGAGGACCAATGAAAGGCAGGCTGAGAACTGACCACTGGGTTTATCCACGTGGACGTCTCTGGGGACCTTGACAAGGGCAAATTCTGCAGAGCTGAAGCACAAGCCTTTTGAGAAGGGTTAAGGGACAGTGAGGATGGGGTTGGAGAGCAAGAGGACAGATGATCCTTCCAAGCAGTCACCTCCCCATCTGTGTCCTGCGTCTTCTGCTTTATTAGATTCTCAAACAGTTAACTTGCCTCATTGTTTTTCAAAGAACCAATAGTTGGAATTATTTATTAATTCCTTCTTTTTGCTGTTTTTTTAACTGCATTTCCGTTTTAATTTGCCTATTGCTCTCCTATGTCTTCCTTATATTTATTTTCTAACATTTTGAGTTGGATGACAAATTTATGTTTCCTTGTTTATTAATAAGGTTGGTATTTTAAGGCTATAAATTTTCCTCTGAGCATTGGCTTGGCTGCATCACACAGGTTCTGAAATGTAATGTTTTGTATTCTCACTGTTATCTAGATATTCTGTAATTTTTATTTTTTGCTCTCTTTGACCCAAGAGTTATTTAAAAGAGTTTATAAACTTCTTGGTGGTAGAGTTTGGGGGTTTTTGTGGTTTTGCTATTAATATTTTCAAATTTTAGTATATTGTGATTGGAAAATATTGTCCTATTTCTACTTTTGGGAATTTACTTTCTTTGTGGCCTCATGGTATTTTTTGTGTGTGCATTTTTAAGAGCATTTAAATAGAAAATAGATTCTGTTTAACACACACACACACAGAGTGTTGTTCATTAGAGTATTTGGCTCCATATTTCCTTTTTTATGGTTTTGTTAACTTTACCTGTAATGACTTGAGAAAGGTGAATTAAAATGTACTAATACTAGCATACTCTGCCATTTTCCTCCTAAATGTCCGATAGTTCCTGCTCTGTGACTACTGGGGCTATGTTGTTTGGTACATAAGCGTTCATTACTGTTAGCTCTTCATAGTGACGCTCAGCCTGGCTTCTCCCACAGCACCCGTCTTTTTCTCATTTAATATTTCTTTCCCTGCCTCCGACTTTGCCTGATACTCAGATTATGACCCCTGATTTTGCTTGGTTTGCATTTGTTTGTTATACTTCTGCCCAACCTTTTTTTAGAATTGTAGTAAAATGTACACAATATAAAATTTATCTTAAGTGTTTTTAAGTGCACAGTTTGGCGGCATAAAGTACATTCACACTGTTGTGCAGCCGCCACCCCATCCTCCTCCATAACGTTTCAATCATCTGCTCACCCTGTGTATTAAACCTTTCTGAATCACTCTCCCTTCCATGCATTTTGTTTGTGATCCAGTCTGAGACTTTTTTCTTGGCAAGTGTGTATGGCTCATTAGCATTTACTGATACAGCAGATACATTTGGTCTTCACTCTGTCATCGTGGTTTATGATCTGCTTTCTGCTTTGATAGCTTTTGTGGGGGTTGTCAATTTTGACCATATGGTCTTTGTTGTCTTTGTTTTATTTTTTTTTTATATATGTCTTCCGATAATTTGGAAAGCTGTGTTTTGGCTCCTGTGGTTATCTTCAGAATTATAATGGGATATGATAGTCTTAATCCTTTAATTCTTTGGACAACATTTGTTTTCTCCCTACTTTGAATGATGTCAAAATTACAACCTTGTCTCCTTTGTATCAAATTATTTTAGTTGATTCTGTTATTTTTTCTATTTGCCTTTGTGCCTCTAGCTTTACTTAATCTTCTAAACAATTCTTTAGACCCCCGACTGTAAATGAATAAGACATAGGTTACTTATGAGCTCCCTTCTCACCTCCACCTCTCCCGATTATCGTTATGCAGATCAGGTCTCTGTTCTTTTCTGTAACCATCACAATCTTCAGGTGCACCTCGGACAGTCCCACAGTGAAGCAGGTGCTGTGCTGGTCGCTCTGCCTGTGCTGGCGTAACCTCACTCGCCCCCTGGTTCACCTGAGTGTATCCTCCCGTCATTTACTTAAGAAGGGCTCATGGGAACTATAATTCAAAATGTGTCCAACAGATTTTTCTGATGACATTATACCTAGAAAGATGGTTCATCTGAGCTTTAAATCCTTGGTTTATTCAACAAATATTTATTAAGCCCCTACTGTGTTCCAGTCACTAGGCCCTACAATAAGCAAAACACGCAATCACCTTGGCCCTCCTATAGCTAAATTCCCAGTTGGCAAAACAACTGGAAAGTTACTGGATATAATAAACTAAGCAAATAAATGCAATACATGGTATGCTGGGTAGAGACGTGTGCTATGGAGAAAAACAAAGTAGGAGGTCGGATGACCTGGACCTGGCTTTGTCCTGTGAGGCAGAGTCCGTGACCCCGGGACCCTCTCACCCTTAGCGCATGCACCTGTCCCCACTGACGCACAGAGCGGAGGGCTGACTCTTCCCCTTGGTGCATCACTCCCTTTGGAGAGCTGGGTTTGCTGCTCTGTCAGAACTCCTCCCTGGACTCCTCCGCTTGCCCTGCTGACATGCGAGGAAGCTTGGCTCAAGACGGGTTATCAGCTAAGGACTGTCATCAGATGCAAGTGGAGGAGACTCACCTGCAGTGATGTGGAGATGGGCAGTCCTTTCGCCTAAGTCAGGGAGGGTTCTTCACTCGCACGCTTACAAGATGGCTCCTCTTCTCCTGGAGCCATGTCCCCTTCCCAGTAGACTTCCACTCACACACCATTGGCCAGGCTGGTCATGTGACCACCACTGACTGCAGGGGAGTCTGGGAAGGTGAGTCTTTGTGACTGGGCAGTTGCTTCTGTGATGGACATGGGACAGGGGATTCACGGTGCCTGCCACAGATGGAGTTTGTGTTTCTGTTCTTCCTTGTCTTGTGTGTGACTTGACCCTGCCAATCAAGCTATAAGTGGCCTGTTTTCATACCACTGTTCCCTGCCCCACTGGTCTCCTGGCTTGTGCCTGTTCCAGGAGCACTTTGGTTTCTTCTCCATAGCTTTGTAGGATTTGGTCATATCTTGGTGTGCTTCCAAAATACATAATAGTTTTTGTTATTATGAATGGTATCTGTGTCTGTTTTTAATATTTTTCAGTTTGTTGTAGCAAGGGTAACCATATAATTTATAATCCAAATATGAACAGTTTTTGAAAGAAGAACAATATTAAAAATTATGTCAGAACAACAAATGTTAACTGGAATTATCCCAAGCCAAGATGTATAATCACTCTGGTAATTGCTGAGGTACATGAACACTGTTGAGTTTTATAAGTTGGCCTGATGTCTTACAGATTAAAAATTATATCTATATCTACATGTTTGTTCTAATCATTACCCTGCTGATTCTGTTAGATTTTCTGTGTAAATTACCTGCAATTAATTATAATTTTGGTTCCTCTATTCCAGTCCTGGGCTTAAATATGATACTCTATGCTTTTTTCTTGTCTTATTGCATGGGCTGGGGCTCTAGTACTATACGAAACCATAGTGATAGCAGAGTTTCTTGTCCTGCTTCTGGTCTTACAGTCACATGGTTCACAATATCCAGGTGACAAAGGCCATGTGCTCAGAGAAAAACAGTGTTCTCCTGGCACCGAGGCCCAAGAGAAATGTCCCCAGTGAGTTTCCTTGGAGGAGACACCATCTCATATTTTCTTTCCTTCTATTTCCCCCAGAAAACCCTTTTGCTGTGCCTCAGGATGGGGGAGGTGAGATCCGAAGCACTCGGCACAGCCTCCAAGAAGAACAACTTCTGCAGAGATGCCAGGGAGAGCTGAGGCAGCGGTGTCGGTGACAGAGGAGGAAAGGCTGCCTGTGCCCAAAATCCCCTTCCATGGACTTCTGAGATTAGGAGCAAACTCAGGGGTAGGGACTGGGGGTACAGGGGAGGGGATTCTGAGCCACCCGTCCACAAGCAATAGTCCTATTTTGGGCTGGTGGCTTCTGAGAGGTGACTCGTTGTAAACTTGGGATGACCAACACAAAGCTGCTCTGGCTGATCTGAGCCAGGAAGATCTAGGCCTGTGAGTCATAACCGTGGTTTAAAACCCGAAGTTTCCCTTCCCTCCGCCCCACCAACAGTGGCCCCTTGGGCCTATCTGTATCAGAATATTGAATGTGCGTGTGTGTGCGCACGTGTGCGTGTGTGATTTAGGGTGTTGTTCTTGTTTGTTTGTTTGGTTTTTATTGGGGTCCCCCCCCAAGTTCTCTGATAAACACAGGTCACCATGTGGCTGGGGGTTCTTGCCAGGGTTGGTGTCCAGGGCTCGACCTTCTCGCTGCAGCCAGCAGCTGCGACCCAGATGGAGTCGGCTGAGCACAGGGTACAGCCCCGCTGGTCTCGGGGGGCACTGAGGGTTTGACAGTGCCGGTCAGGGCAGGGCCTTATGGAATTCACTCCCGTTAACAGCAGTAGTAAGTGATGACAAGGGATGTGTCTCAGGCCGACCACAGCACCAGGTGGGATGTTCTCGTGCACACCCTTTCTCACCACCTGGGAAGTGGGTGTGATTAGCCCCCTGCAGAAACAGCTCAGAGAGGGGCAGGAGGGCCAGGGTCACACAGCCAGGAGGAGGCAGCCTCACCTGAGGGTGTAGGAACCAAAAGTCCAGGCTCCCATTCCCTGGACATGACATGCTCCCCAGCCCAGGGCACACGCAGTGTGACCCGTGGAACACCTCCCGATGCCTTCTCAAGGGCGGGCCAGCACCCCGAGCTCTCCACCATCACTGCCGGGAACCCTTGAGCACCTGCTGTGTGCCAGGTGCTGTGCTGGGCAGTGAGTGATGGGGATGAGAGGTGAGTCAGACCTCATCTCTGCCCCCGGAGAGCTCCGCACCTGGTGGGAGAGACAAACACATGAGTCGTTGCTGGGAAGGCTGATGAGACCCGGAGGGGAGTGTTCTAGAAATCCATCTGCTTTGAGGTGGGACTTTCACGTAAACCTGGACGCCCGTAACATCCGCCCATAGAGCTCGCCACCTCTACCACCCACTTCGCTGCCCTGGGGCACACACATGGGAGGACATCACCTACGTGATGATCACATAAGTCCCCAAAGGCCGTGCTGCCAGCGTAGACGTGTTCATTCTACTAGTGTTAGTGATACCAAAATCTCCCACCGCCCTTAGCCTGGGGACCCCGCTCAATCATGTCCCCTCCAACCCTGTGTCCTCATTCAGTCAGACCCAGCGTTCTCGCACAGACTGGGGAGAAAGAAGGTGGAAATGGCGGTGAGCAGTCTGCCGAGAATCCAGTTGATGATGCGGTGACATGTCAGTGAGGGCCTGTGGAGCGGAGCAGTGATATTTAAGCCCAGGTCTGCATGAGCAGGAGCCAGCCAGGGTGTCACAGTGGGGAGGAGAGCGTTCCAAGCAGAGGAACGGCCCATGCAAGGGCCTTGAGGCAGCAACGGGCTGGAAGGTTTCAAAGACCCAGAGGCAGAGCAGAAGGAGGCAACGGTGAGCAGGCCAGGGGTCCGCGTGAGTCACCGTCATGCTGAGCAAACACAGTGCCACCTTTGGAAAAGCAGAGCAAACTTCCAGGGACATAAAGCATGTTCCATGCCTCCTGGCTTTGCAACAGCCCCATAGAGAAGGGACTCTCCCATTTTATAGACTAGGGGACTGAGACTCAGCTGGGTCAAGTGGCTCCTCCAAGGTCACACCAAAGGCCACACAGGCAGGCTATGGAAGACACCACCCTGTGGGCTTCAGTCTTTGATCCCAGCGTCTCCTCTGTGCAGACAGCACTGGCGGAGTCAAAGCAGGAGACGTTTGCTCAGGGTTGTGACCAGGTGTAGACGTGGCGTCCTTCCCCTGATGCCAGGTCCTCCCAGGACATGCTGGAGCCTTGTTGCCACAGGGGTGCCCAGCCAGCCAGTTAGCCCTGCTGGATCAGCCCATGCCTGCATCCCACACGCGGGCCTCGGGAGTCAGAGCAAGCCTGGGACAGGAGCATAAGACCCGGGTTCCAACATCAGCTCTGCCACTAGGAACAGTGGCAAGGCTGTGGCCTCGCCACCTTTTTCCCTATCAGTAAGAGGAAGGAGCCAGGTCAGGCCTTTAAGGGTTTGCAACCCTGGCATCCTGACACTCTGGGTGCTCACAAAGCTGCTCACAGAGAGGTGTCCCTGCTCCCGAGAAAGACCTGTGGCCAAGTGACAATTACAGCTGGGAGTCACCTGATTTGCATCCCCTGAGATTTACCACCTTAGAGGAGGACACTCCTCCCAGCCCCACAGGTCTTTTCAGGAATAAGTGAAAATTCTCATGGGTCTGTTGTCCTGCTGCTCTGCTAACTCCCTGTTGGGCAGCTGGGCCAGGGACTGGAACGTTCTGCAGGAGGCAGGAGGCCTCACGTCCATGTGGCTCAGCAGAGATCACGGGGACTGGGCAAGCAGCCTGTGGCGAAGGCAGGTACAGAGTGCAGGGGCCCCAGCACCACTCCTGCCAGTTGGGTGACCTCGAAAGTCACCTGGCCTCTCGGAGCCTCTGTTTCTGACCTGGCAAGAGTGTGGGGCCAGGTGCTGGAGGTGGGGTGGCCACAGCGCTTGCTGTGTCTGGGGATGGCGGCAGCGTGAAAAGCAGGCGGGTGCAGTCCAGTCCCTTGGCGGTGTCAAGGGCTCCTCGAAACCCCCCAGGACCCCAGGTCATCACAGTGAAAACCTGTCCCCATCCTGCTGTGGCTGTGGACGCACCAGTGAGTAGAGTGTCCCTGAGAACACGATGCAGGGTAGTGACGAATGCAAGTATAGATTTATAGAGTTGTTTTTTAGTGACTCCCAAGCCTAACTTTTTAAGCTGCCTACTTTTACTTTTTACTGTGAGCTTCTATCACTATGTAATTTTTAATAATAATAATAGAAAAACAAAAAGAAGAGAAAGAAGGTAACAGCAGTCTATGTCCGTGAGGAATCCGTATTCGATGCTGGTGCGTAACTACCGTGTCTGTACGGACTGGTTCCCCCTGGGAACGGCGTGATTAACGAGCAGTTTTATGCTTTCCCGCGTGTCTGTGTGTGGTGTGACTGCCGTGCGCTTGGGGAGCTCTCGTCGGAATCAGGAGCTGGGAGGACGCCCTGGCTCACTGCCCTCACCCCGGCCTCTGAGACTGCCTTGCACCTAGAGAGGCAGCCTGCTCACCCGCCTCGCCGGGACCCTCCAGCCACCAGGCCAGCACCTGACCGCGACCATTGCCAACATGTAACAGGTCTTAATGGAAAACATGCATGCACATACATGACACACTCACACACTTGTGCACATGTATGCATACACATACAGCCACATGCATGTACATACTCACATGTGTGCGTGCACAAGTGCGTGGACATGCCCATACACCCACACACGTGCACATACACGACATGCGTGCACAGCACAACCACACATACATGCACACATACAAATGCTTCTGCAGGTAGATCTGGCCCCTCTTGCTGTCTCCGATGCTCCAGAAAGCAGAAGCAGGCAGCGCGCAGTGTTCCCCGGTGGGCGGCATCTCCCCTCAGCATCAGGACAAGTCAGGCACATTTGGCCCCAGTGCTGAAAAGAAAGGCTTGAGGGTGTCAGGCTTCAGTCTCAGACCAGGCGCTTTCTCCAGGTCAGGTCTCTCCAGGTCAGTTCAGACGTGCAGGGCCGTGGGGGTGGCCGTGCCCAGTGCTGACCCTGCACAGCTGCCGTGCCCGCCAGGCCGGGGCTCCAGCCCGTGTGGCTGAGCCCTTTCGTCCCTTCAGCCACTGTGCCCGCCCAGGCCCCTCTCCTGGCATGCTGGCTCAGTGTCTGCTAGAGGTCAGGTCACCCAAGAAGACAAGTGTCCCAGAGGTGCAGACTTTTAAATTTTTCAGTGGCTTATTTTAATTTTTCAACTTGGCTAATTGGTCCCCACCTGCAGGCAGAGCCTTCAGAAGTGAATTTATGGATCCCCCAACAACCCAGACTGACGGGCAGCCCCGAGTGGCGTCACTGGGGGCATTTCTTGTAAACGGTGAATAGCACGTCTCCACAGGGAGGTGGCCACGTGGGCCCCTCTCTCGTCTGCTGTAAAAATTGGGGGCAGACGGGTAGAAGCAAACTTCGGGGAGTCTCGATCCTGGTGCTCACCGGCCACGGTCAGAGGGGCAGTGAGTGGGTGACATCCCGGCCACTGCCCCTGCAGTCCAGGAATATGTCGCTGGGCCGGGTCATGCCCTGTACCCTCCAGAAGACAAATCCACACACTGACCTGTGCCAGATGCCACGCGGGTCCCTAGTCCCTCCTGGTAGTGCAGACACATCATGTGACGGTACCTAAGTGGAGGTTTACAGCTTTGGGGGCTGTGGCCTGAAAACTCAGATGTTGAAGTTGGACGGTCAGGTGAGCTAGAGAAGGTCAGGGCCACGCTAGAAAATCTGCACTGTCATGACAGCGTCACTCACCTGCACAACAGGTGTTTGCCGAGCACCTGCCCAGGGCCTGGCCCTGTGCCCAGGGCCCTGCGGGAGTCAGTCCCACTGTAGTCGGGCCTCCTCAGTCTGAAGTGCTCAGATTCTCAAAACGAATACGGAACGCTTACCTATTCCACCCACGAAGGTGATCTCGGAGGTGGCATTGCTCCACCCCTGCCCGGTTTCTAGTCTGGACCCTGCCCGTCAGCTGGTGCTAGGTAGGTGCTCGTTGAGAGAACAAATTATACTGTTTGTCACTCTGTACCTAAAACTCCTGTCTTGACATCAAAGCCCTGACCAATTTGCCCTTGACAGACTGAGCTTCAGGGCTGCTGCAGTGCCCACCTCCAGGAGGCACCACTCGCAACACTGTCACACAATGGTAACGGGCGCCCAGGGACCCCGTTTACATGGACTGTGCTGAGAACGGCGACCCCTGGGTCTGTGCAGGGAGGTACCTGCCGAATTGCGCTGAACCGTCCTCCCAAACGTGCAGAATCCCGCTGCAGTCAGAGCCGACCCCGCACCTGGGACCGAAAACTACAGATTACGCGGCCACCACGGGCATCCCGTGCGGCCCCAGCTGCAGCCGTGCTGCTGGCCCCAGAGCGCTTGTCCTTGGAACGGCACCCAGCTTCTCATGCCCAGTCTGCTGTTTGTTCCCGTGTCTGTCCTAGAGCTAGTGGGCCTGTCACAGTCACAGAGCCAACCAGGCAGCATTGGGTGATGTGCAGCGACCACGACCACGCGGGGACTGCAAGGGTGAGGGGCCCCGTCACCTTAGCGAGGCAGGAAACCGCCTGCAGAAGGCCAGTGCGTCCTCCCCAGGGTCAGCCGGACGGGGCCCGCAGCCACGAGGCCAGAAACTCTCTCTCCTTTAAATCCGACTTCATGAGAGCAGGCGTGGGGGCTGAGCTGATGAGCGGGAAAACCAAAAACCAATAATACTCCTAATGTTACAGTAACACAGTGTAATGATAACGTGTTACACACTGACCGCTGTTGCTCCGCTTCTGTCTTTATATACGGTAGTTTTTATAAAGACGTCCTTAGGTTTTAATAAAGGAGTGTCATGTCAACTGTTCCCTCTGTTGCGTTTGCTTTAATGCGTCAAAATGCACTCGCGGGAACCTGTGCCCATCTGATCTGTCACTCTCTGTTGGGGAGGGCGGAGGAGGGTGGCGTGGGGGGGAGCTGGTCACGCGAAGACCTCGGGGGTGCAATGCCAAGGGCAGACGGAGAGGCCGTGCGGGCCCCACCTCCAGAGAGGCAGGAACGAGGTCAGCGAGGAGAGACGGCCGAGGCCCCAGCCCTGGCACCAGACGGGACGGAGCTGCTGCGTGCGGGCAGGCCAGGGACGACAGCCAGAGACAGCCACACCGTCAGTGGCCCCTGTGACGTGCCAGGTGCCTCCTGTTTGTTACATCGTTGAACCCAGAGTGGGAGCAGGTCCCCGGGGTGAGTATCTTTCAACACCTGCCGGGAAAGGCAGTTACGGAATGATTGCGCCTGACTCCAGCCGGCAGGCACAGGAGAGGGAACAGCCACCTGACCAGGCAGTCCCCACATGGGCACATGCACTCAGAAGGGGTGCACCCCCCACGACTGCACCCCACGCTGCCCCTCTTCCTGCCCGGGTCTCGACCCCTTAACAGTCTGGCCCGAGCAGCACCCTCCGTCCGCACAGGGCCCGGGTCCCGCCCGGTCCAGAGTTTCCATCTCGAGTCTATGCGAAGGTCTGCCTCCTGCTGCACAGACTTGAGGTCCAGGGGCCTCTTGGACGGTCTGGCTCTCTGCAGCCCTCCTGGCCAGCTTCAGGGCTGGGGCAGGAAAAGGGCCAGACAAGGACAGTGGCAGGATTAGGTGTCGCTGTTTTGCGGCAGGCACTCTCTGGGCATGTGGAGGCTTCTTTGGAGAGCCAGGTGGGGTCTTCCCATGCCCCAACCCCCAGACAAGGAGGACCGTGCCAGGACACAGCCAATTACACACAGATGCATGTGCACACCCACGCTTGCACACACATGCATGCACACTCCCACACGCACACATCACACGGGGTCGTGCGGTCTTGCCACCAGCTGCCCGACAGCCTCTCCCTGCAGAGACCCCACACTCCCTAGCGGCTCCCTGGAGCGGGCACCAGCAGGCCTGGCCACCTTCTGCAGCCAGACATCTCCCCGCTTGACCCAGAGGTATGAGGGCCTGGCTGCCGTGACTCCCTCAGCCCCTGGCGCTGTCCTCCTGTCCCCTGTCCTCTGCTCAGGGGCAGGGAGCAGGGCTGCAAGCCACCAGCAGGGCAGACCACCCAGGACAGGAAGGCCGTGCAGGGGCCCCTCTTCCTGGACACACATCACATCTTCATGAGCGGTTTTCTGGAAACCCCTCCCCGCCCGCCCATTTGAGGTGTGTTCAGGTGATGGCGGTCAGCTGGAAGCAAGGGACAAAATAGCTTTTAACATCTGCTTAAGGCCTGGAAGAGCTAACAAGGTAGTGAAGAAATACAAGTTCAAGGTCTGGAGGAGGACGGGAAGAAAGGCGAGGTGGCACTTGGGGCTGCTGTTCCCCTGGGGACTTACTGCTTCTGAAAGAGGAGGTGACAGGATGAACTGGGTTTTCCAGCAGGGGGGGGAGGGGAGGAAGTGTTTTCTTCTAAGAGCTTTATAGTTTCAGCTCTTATATTGTATCGCTGGCAGAGCCCTGGCTGCGATATTGTGATACAGTTTTGCAAGATGCTATGATTGAGGGCAAGTGAGTACAAGGATGGCTCTGCACTGCTTCTCACAACTTCGTGGGAATGTACAATTATCTCAGAATGGAGAGCGTTCATTTTAAAAAGCAGATTAGGCACAGCTAAAGAGTGAATTAATAAACCTGAAGATATGTCAAAAGAAAACATGCAGAATGAAGAGCAGAGAGAAAAAAGGATGAGAAACACAGAAAAACACTTGTCAGTCGCAGGAGACATGGAACTGAAATGAGATTGTTCCGGAAGGAGATGTAAAAGAGAATGGAGAAGAAATACTATTTGAAGGGATACAAGGCTAGGAATTTGCCACCACGAATGAAAGACATCAAACCACAGGTTCCAGAAGCCCTACTCAACTGAAGCAGAAGACAAAGAGAAAATCTTAAAAGAAACCAGAAAAGGGGGTAAGGTCAGGGTGGAGATTGCCTTCAAAGGAGCACAGTTAGACAGGCTGCAAACTGCAACACAAGTAGCGGAAACTAGAAGGCAATATAATAATATTTTTGATGTGCTAGAAGAAAGTAGCTGCCAAGATGGAATTCTAAATCCAGCAAAACACAGCACAGTGGCAGCTGCCTTGAGAATCGTTGGATCTTTTTAATCTGTGTTTCGCCCCGAGGTGGTTGCTCGGGATGCCGTTGCTCCGTGGCATTCTCAATCCTGCACCAAGTTACTTGACGTTGGGAAGCAGTCAGCTTTCCAACCTCGCTAAGCCCGGAATTTCTGGAACTTCTCTATACCCTGTATTGCTGCTCATGAACTGGCCACTTCTTTCCTGAGTTCCTGTCTTTCTTGGAAGACCTTGTTGAACAGTCAACAGCCGGGACACATTCCTAACACCCTGCTTTCTTCCCCCTTGTGCTAGCACTGCAGTGCAACAGGCTGCAAGTCAATGCAAGTGCCCCGTTTAAACATGTCACCGTTCATAGCACAGACGCCATCCCCAGTACCCGTGTGCTTGGCACCCACCGCCAGCCACTGGGCTCATGCCGTGTATTTCAGCTTTTTGACGCAGCAGCACCAGCGATTAGTCAGGACAGGATGAGCTACGCTGGGGTGAAACTGAAGCGTGGTTTATTGCTCGTACAAAGTTGACGCGATCCAGCAATGTGCCAGGGATGCTCTCCTCCACAGACTGACTCAGGGATCCACCTGCTTTCGTCTTGTGTCTCCGCGATTTTAACACAGACCCTCCCTGCGGTGAAGGCCAGAGAAAGGGAAACAGAGAAAGGAGTCTCTCTCAAGTACCTCATCCCAGAAATAATATTATACATCACCTTCCTGCAAACCCCCAAATGAAAACATTGTTATCAAGCAATATGTCATTGCACGGGATAGACAAATAGATGCGAATATAAAAATACATGTGAGTATCCATAATAATTTAGTATGACAAAAGTAGTATTTCAATGCCGTGGGGAATTATTCATTAATACATAGTAATTATTATTTTTCACCAAACCACACATATTTAACAAATTATACTGGCATAACTGGCTACCAATCCAGAAAAATATAAAATTGGACCCATATTTTAGCTAGATACAAAAACTAACTTCATATTAAAGACGTAAATAGAAGAATAAAAAGTCAGCAAGAAATCCTAAAGGTCACACGAACACTCAACACAGGGAAGCGTAGAGACCAGACCAACACAAGACCAGACAGCAGAAGCTGTAAAAGAAACAATGGACATCTGGCAACGCAAAGATTATTTTTCGTCTGACAAAAGACACAGAATCAGTCTGTAAACAAGATTTGGAACAATGGCTACATACAAGGCTTTTAGTTAATATACAGAGAACATGAGAATATGCAACAAACCACCCAACAGAAGAAGAAAAGGCAAGTCGCAGGACGCATCCGAACAGCCCCAAACGCGTGAAAAGACCTCTCGGCGCCCTGGGACGAGAGAGGGGCGCGAAGTGGAATGATGAGGCGACACGTTACACCTGTCTGACTGCAAAACACAAGCCCACAGCTCCACTGCTGGCAGCTGTGTGAGAAAAGGGTACGCACCACTGCTGCAGGTGAGAATTATGACTTCTGACGAAGCGATCTGAAAATACCTATTGCAATTAAAGATGCATATACCCTGTGACTCAGCACGGATGGAATGGGATTCCACGTCGCAGTGGGGGCGAAGTGAGGCTCACGAACAGGGAACAGAGTCAGTGTTGTGCGAGGGGAAAATGCAGATATGCCTGCAGATATACATGCAG
>CAUYRT010020421.1:0-35038 GCA_963574885.1 Lepilemur ruficaudatus
GCATGCACCACCATGCCCGGCTAATTTTTTCTATTTATTTTTAGTTGTCCAATTAATTTCTTTCTATTTATAGTAGAGACGAGGTCTCGCTCTTGCTCAGGCTGGTTTCAAACTCCTGACCTTGAGCAATCCACCCACCTCGGCCTCCCAGAGTGCTAGGATTACAGGCATGAGCCACCACGCCCGGCCAGATCATTAAATCTTTATCATCTTTTGGGTTGTGTCTTGTGCTATGCTGGGTACCATCCAGAAGCAGTTACACAACCATACTCTTCTGGTCCCAATGACTGGCAGCATCACAGAGTAATGGGAACTGGATTGAAGAAGTGGGTTGGATATGAGAATTTAGATGTAATAACATTGGTAAAATGTAAAATGCTTGGAGGAGAATGGCTGGCAGGAAGAAGGCCTGGTCTGGAATTACATTTAGGCTTTCCCTTTAGGAGACAGGGTAAACAGTGGTGTTATTCTACTGAGATGAGAAATACATCAGCCTAAGCGCAGCACTGGAACCTATGAGGTCTGCATTTACTAGGACTGCTAAAGACATTGCAAAGTTAACATGGTCGAATCAAAACTCTTGATTTCCATTCCTCACCCTCAAACCTATTTCTTGACCATTTTTCTCTGTCCCAGTCAGTAGCATCCACCATCAAATTACTTCAAGGTAATTCTTGATTCTTTTTTTATTTGCTATTTCTCCAACCACAAGATATGTCAATCCACTTCCAAAACATATCCCAAAGATGTCTCTTTCTCTCTGTTTCCATTGCTACCTCTTGTCTACCCATCATAGAAAGTTAAACCAATGAGTGTTTTAATGGCACAATCTTAATGCTCTCTTCTCCTTTGAAAACAAAAATAGGAAACTGCCATCAGAATGTGGAGCTATGAGGCCTTGGGACTCAAGCATCTCACGATGTCTAGTACACTCTTCTTTTCTAACCCCACATCCTTGTACTGTCACCAGTAAACAGTGTTGTATGTGAGATCTCTCCTTGACAGGGGAGAAAGAAGGAGAGGATAATGTATTACTTTGGGCAGGGCACAGTTTTCCCCATCTGTCGTGGTGGGGTTTATGGGGTTATATCTGTATGTTTATGAGCTTCTAGAGGAATGCCTTCCTTCTCTCTCCTTGCCTCTCTCCTTTCTCATCTCCTCTCAGCCCAAATTTTCCCCTTGTGTCCCTCTTCTACCCTTAACAGGGAAACCTCAGAGCACAAATCCTATGGTGCCTCCTTTTGCCATGGTAGGATATTTATCTAGGGTAGTTCTGTCAGAAAGAAGAGGAGATTGAATCCACTCTTTCTCAGCCGTGGGGGAATTCAGAGCAGAGACAAGATGAAGAATCAGAACTATTTTTTTTTCTTATTCCTTTCTGTAGAGTGTACTGTAATAAAATTTTGTTAAGATTTCATTTATTTCAAAGTGTCTGTAATTTAAAGAACTCTCTTAATAAGAACTCAAAACATGTGTCATCTATTTAATTTTAATTTCAACACTAATAGACATGGAGACTATTTTCTAAGACAGTCCTGTCTCAGGCGAAGCAAGTCAAAATGGTAGCTAGTCATGCTATTCACTTTTCACCGAGTAGATTAGCAATCAATAATTTTTGAATAGCATGACTGTTAAATTATCCCATTTCTGAGGAATCCAGAATATTTCAAATGGTTCCTAATGATATTTAAAGTACAAAGAAAAAAATGTAAAGTATAAAAAAAAAGAATAAATAGATGCAGCTTTACAAAATTAACCTAGTTTCCACAAAAATGCCCAGGATTCAACACTTGTTCTTTATTCATCCCATCAATACATGCATACTTCCATTCTTTCTGAGTTCAAAATAATTTGAACACAATTTTTCTCTGTTTAGTTAAGGCTGAATTTAATAACTATATGATTTTCGATGTGTACTTCTTGAGAAAAATTGCATAGAAAGTCTATTCATCACTTTATAGGCAATTATTAATACCTTTTTGTGTCATTATTAATGTTTATACACAAAAAGATTTTGATTATAGTTAGAAAGCTTAGCCTGAAATTCTTTTTAGGACACAATGAAAGAGAAAAAAGTCTGCATGTTAGGGACACAAACTCACCCAAACCCAGCTATTTGTAAACTTTTTCAGTGGCATCACTTACTATAGATAGCAGTAGAAACCGGTAAATTTAAGCTCAAGACCTATATCCAATGGCCATCTAGACCAATCTTACCTTTGCAACTCAAGAAAAACATACCAAATAGAATCAATAATATTTCTTTCCAAATCTGTTCTCTGATTGATGACTTGTTACAAAAGCCAAGGCACAATAATGGAGAATCAGCAGCTCCTTCAGGATCATGATCTAAACACCTAGAATATGGAAATTTTGTACTGGAAATTTTGTGAGTACATAAAGGATTAAGAATAAGAGACATACATTCTAGCACAATTGTCCTCAGTTCAACCTAGATGGAGGAGAGGAAATGACTTAACTAGCTGCTATATAAGTCTTTGTCATGTCTGATACCTGAATTTATTCTCAAAATATATGTTGCTATGTTCTGTCATTGTACATAATGATGACCAATTATCAATAGACTATGGGGTTTATCAGTAGTTTATTTTTTTAATACTAGAGACATTTATACCTGTCTTACCATATTGTTGGAAAAATATTGATGGCTGGCTGGCTCTGAGATGAGTAGAGTTATTTGATCTTTATGGGATGGGCATTCTTTTTGTTATTTCAGGAAATTATGAGAGTACAACATTTTGGTTACATTTTATATCTTTGCCTCTCCCTAGTGAGGGTTAGAGGCATGCCCTTCCCCTCTACAATGCTCACCGTGTCCTTTTGGGATTCACTATAGCAATACTTTGCCAAACCACTCTCTATTGTCCTTAGAATATCACCAATTATTATTTTCTAGAGATTCAATATTAATACATTCATTCATTTTGATATTCAATACGCATTTATTTAACACTTACTGTGTGCCAGGGACTGTTCTAGGGTGTAGCAAGATGAAGCTGTCCCTGTACTAAAGGAGTTTACAAACCAAGAATTATAACACAGTAAGAAATTTCTCTCATGAAGTATGTGTGAAGTACGGTCAGAGTATAGGAGAAACCCCTATTCTCTCTGACATATTCAGAGAAGACTTCACAGTGGCGAAGATGCTTACTGAGACTTTAAGGATGAAGAGTTTTCTTGTTACATACTTGAGGAAAGCACATTTGAAAGAGGGAGACCAGCATGTGGAAATGAAGGGAGGCATGAGAGAGAATGATGTGTTCTGCACACATAGTTCGATATGGCGAGAGAGTGAAATCAGAGTGGTGAGAGATGGAAGGGAAGACAAAAGATGAGCATGGACAGGTTTTTGAGGCCAGATAATGAGGGTCCATGTGTAAATCAGAGGAGAATCGATTTCACTCATTGGACAACTATAGCAACTAAAGAATTTTGAGACAAAATGTATAATAGAAAGGTCCTCCACAAAAATTGGGGAAGATACTAAAGAGCAGGAGGATCTAGAGATGCAGAGAACATTCAGAGCTACTGAATGTATGGAAAGAGGTGATGATTCTTGAATATGGACCCTGGAAGTGAGTAAAGATTTGGGAGATATTTAAGAGGGAGATTCACAATACCGAGTTTTCATTGGAGAGAGGGTAGAGGCAATGGAAGAATGTATTACTATTATGGCTCCAAATAATCTAGTCTGGATATGTCAGTCATGAACATCAGCAATACAACAGCAGTGGCTTTGGAGGAAGGATAATGGATTACATAATTTGGAGACGCTTGGAAGATATGAATGTGTAAATATGTACAAGACAATTGTATATATAATCATAGGTCTGGAACTAAAAGAAAAAGAAAATTATCTGGACATAAATAATTGAGGGTTATTTGCATTTTCATGGAGAACAGACTGTTAAACATTTATCAATGACATTACCTGTGATCCAATCCTGGCATGGACCCTAGGCGGGTTTTCCCTTTGATAAGGACTATGTTTGAGCGAGGACATGATGCCTGGAGATGAAGGCCAACATGCTGAGGACTGCAGAGTGGAAAAATGGAAAGAGGCCTTGATGACGTCAGCTACTGTATCATCCTTAAACTTCAGGCTCCTTGTTATGTGAGTTTATTCATCTTTGCTATTTAAACCACATTTAGGTTAGTATTCTGGTACTTAAAGCAGAAATCATCCAAACCAAAAGGCTTCTCTCTGTGAAATATTGTGGAAAGAATTAAAAATGGATGGACAAGCACTTTATTTTGTGTTTACATGGCCACTAGACTAAGGAAGCTTTTATTTTTTCTCTAGTTTGAAAAACAAGAGAGATGAACAGAGGATTGATGACAACAGTGAAGGGATGGGGGCTGGGGAGATCTGCCCAGAGACAGGTAACACGAATGTCAAATGGCATGCTGGGCATAGTCAGGGCCAAAGATCACATCTCACGATGGCTCTAATTTGCATGGTTGTTTACTTTTATCCAGGCTGGATAGGAAGGAAGTGTGGGTGGAGCAACTGATATACTTGTGGGTCAGAGAGTGGTCAAGGGCCTGGAGAACATGATGGGTGACTGAAGTGACGGTCACAGATTGGGCTATCGAGAGCTACAAAAATTCAACAGTGAGTCCAAGCTGATCATGTGTAGCATGGGAAAAAATACTATGTGTCTGGAATACAAAGAATACGTGTCTGGTATGAGATGATAATGGAGAGGTGGGCATAAGCCAGATGGTATAGCACCTTCATGTAAGGAGTTAGGTTTTTCATCTAAAGGAGCTAAACAGCCAGACTTAAGCAGGGCAATGACATGATCTGGTGTTTTAAAAAGACCACTCTGGAGGTTGTGTAGAGAATGGATTATAGGAGGGCAAGAAAGGAATCAGGAAGATAGTCGTGATTGCAGTAGTTTAGGCAAGAGATAATGACGGCTTGGACCTAGGGGGTGATAATGGAGGCAGACAGAGAAATGAATAGTTTAACATATAATTGGAGGGTGGAACCGATAGGACTTGTTGATGGATTAGATTATGGGGTAAGGAAAAGCAAAAAGTCAAAGGTAATCTCTAAATTCTGGTCTTTAGCAGGGTAATAGTGATACCACTTACTGATAAGACTGATTAGGGAGTATTGAAGGATAAACCAGATTTAGTAGGGGAAGACAGGAGTAAGAGAGAGTTCTAGCTTGGTTGTGCCACATGGAGATGTCAAGTATAGTCATGCATCACTTAACGATGGGAATACATTCTGAGAAATGTATCATTACATGATTTCATCATCGTGCCAACATCATAGAGAATACTCACACAAACCTAGTTGGTATAGTGCACTACACACCCAGGCTATAGGGTATAACCTATTGCTCTCAGGCTGCAAACTTGTACATGTTACTATACTGAATTCTGTAGGCAATTGTGATACAATTGTAAGTATTTGTGTATCTAAACATATCTAAACATAGAAAAGGTACAGTAAAAATACCATATTATAATCTTGTAGGACCACTGTCCTATATGCAGTCTGTTGTTGATTCAAACATTGTTATGTGGCAAATAACCATGGATAGTTGGATACTTAAGTCTGGACCTCATAGCAGAGAAAAGGAATAAGGCATGATTTTGTAAATCGTACATGAGTATGGTGGTTACCTCCCCACCGTCCCTTCTTTCCCACCACCATTGCGTGGCACCCATATTATTTGGGGGGAATTGACTCCTCATCTGGAGTCTAGTGTGGATATTGATTGTTTTATCTCAATCAGAATAACACTTCCTCTCTCCCATCATAGTTATTGATTCAAGTAACCTAAATTTAAGCCATTCTACATATAGCATTACTCTATCCAAAGGAATTGGATCAGGAGTAAGTCTATAAAAAATTCAGGCAAATGGGACATGCAGATTCTCATTTTCTGGGATTTTATAAAAAAAGAATGTTTCCTTCCCTTCTGAGAACACTGAGAAAGCTAACGTAAATCAGTCTCTCTCATTTTGGATGGCATGATTTGCGGATGTGAAATCTGGAACTGCTGCAGCTACTTTGTCAATATGAGGGGCATTACTTTGCGGATGAAGTAATAAAATGAAAGCCAGAACAGAGAATTAGAAAGAAACTGATTCCCTGATGACATCAGTGAGCCTTCAAGACTACATTGGTTCTGAACTTTTCAGTTATGTGAGCCAATAAACCCCCTTTATCATTTAAGACAGAGTGTGAGTTTTCGTTATTTACAGTATGAGAGTCCTAACTGATGATTCCTGAGTCATTAGCACATAAATAGCATTTAAAGCCATGGGATTGGATGAGATAACCCAGAGAGAAAATATAGAGAAGGAAGATTGAATCCTGAGGCATTCTAACCTTAGAGATTGGGCCAAGGAAGAGGAGCACACAAAGAGGGAGAAAAAAATGGCAGAGACATAGAAGGGGAATGAGGAAAGTATGGAGTCCTTGACTCCCAAAGAGGAAAGTGCTTCGAGAAGGAAGGAGTAGCCCCCTCTTTGACAGTTGCTGGGGGTATGGGTAACACGACAGCAGAAAGACAACCCTTGGAAATGCAGTGTACAGTTTGTTAGTGACCCTGTCAGAGCAGTCAGTGGAGGGAAGGAGTAGGCTGAAGATGAAACAGGGTTAGGAAGTGAAGACTGTGAATAGACACATGTTCCAGAAGTTTTTCTATGATGAGGAACAAAGCAGTGAGTCAGGTATTGAGGGTACTGTGGGATCTAGGGGTGTTTGCTTTCCTTGTTACTGCTATTTGCTTTTTGAGAATGGACAACACAAACTGATATACATACATATATGAATATATACATATAAAATATATAAATATATAAAACATATGCAGTGCTGATGGAATGATCCAGCAGAGACGCAGAGAAAGGGAATGTAGAAAAGAAGAAATAATTGCAAAAGTAGCATCCCTCTAAAGGTACAAGGGGACGGTTTCCAGAGAATAAGAGGAGACACTTCATGGGAACGGGGACACTTCCCTTGTCAAAGGAAAGAATGAAGAACATGAGTATGGATAAGAGTAGCTCTGTGAATTTGTGACAAGAAGATGTAGAAGTCTCTGATTTATTTTTTTAGCTGAGTGTGAATAAGTGCCATCTGCCTGGATCTTTCCTAGGGAAGGAGTGTGATTAAAACATTATTCCATGTGGTAAAATCATAACATGTAACCAAAATGTTTGTACCCCCATAATTTCCTGAAATAAAAAATAATAATTATAAAAACATTATTCCTTTAAATCATTACCCCTCTGCAGGACAGAAATTTTCTTCATCAGGCTCTTGGAAAATGACCTTTTATGTTCTTGGACTCACAAAACTCTTTATAGTAGATTTTTTGTTTATCAAATTCTAAATAAAGGTATGCTTTATAATTTTTTGAAAGTTTTGCTGTGCATAAATGGGATTGGAGGGGTGATGGAGGGTAGCTATTTATTTTGCTATCATTTTAAGGTTTAAGCAACTATATTCACATTCTGTTAAAGCTGATTTTAGTAAAAGAGAAATTAAAAATTTTCCACCTAACATATTCGCAAGCCAATGACATTTATATTAATTTCTTTCCAACGTGGAGTCCCTACTTGCCGCAGCCAAGTTAGCGCACGTTTGTGGTCATTGTTAACACTGTCTTAGCCTCTCCTTTCCTTACATTTCCTCCAGTTCTTTGGCTGGAAGAACTTTGTTAAAAGTGGGAAAAATAATTTGTAATACTTATCTAGAGTTATAACTAAAATGTATATTCTTAATAGCCTAGATAAAGAATAAAATATCATATTTCACTTTTCTGGATGGTTGTATGATAAGCATCAATTGGAGAAATTGCATGATATTTCAAGATGATTAGCTATGACTTTTAGTTATAAGTTGGTGGGAGATTCTTATTACATCTCAATTATGAGTTTTAGCTAGCAAAATAATTTAAGTTAATTAGACTATTACGAAGACCATGTGGAGGAGGAAAGAGTGTGGGTTATTATTTTATGAATACTCTGCTGGGTTTGAGCTCATTTTACACAGCACAAAATAACTTGTTTTGCACAAAGCCACTTAAGAGACTTGAAATATGACTTCTTTTGTACGCATCCTCTTTAGCTGTGCATTTCTGAGGAGCCAGCATGCCCATCACACCCACCTGCAGAATTGGTTTTAAATCCTGATGACACACGGCTGAGAACAAGGACGAGTTTCATTCAGGTAAAGTCAAATCCAGGTCAATCCTATTGTTCATGAACCAAAGCAGCTTTGGGCAAAGATGAAAATACAAGACTTATTAGTTATGTTGTTGTTTAACACACATGGCCCAGAAGAGAGTAAAACCACACATTCATAAAACACAGTCGCTGGGCCAGTTCCTGGGTTTTTGAAAGAATACCAGTTAATACTACCTTAACGATGTTTTCTTCAAATAAATTTCAATCATGGTCTCTCTAGCTATCCATGTGTAGCTATTTGGATTTAAAATCATATATATTAATGTATACAAGGATTATATATATTATATAGAAATGTATACATTATATATAATTTAAGATGCAAATATATCTTAGTTTTAACTTACATAACTGCATATGTTACATATGTGTATATTAAATATATGTGTATGATATAAATGTATAATATAACTTTTAAGGAAGAGATTTTTAATGGTGGGCACAGTGGTAGGTGAGATAGAGTCCAAACAGTGGTAATCAAATTTTTAAAGTTGATTTTGAAAGTGGTTCTCTTATTGCAGTGAATGGGTCGATAGCCTCAGGTCACAAGTATAAAGGTACTTCTTAAAGAAGCTGAGCTCACTGAATGATCCTTACTCCAGAAATGTTTGATTTGGATTTGCTGGGTTGAAGTTATTCTTAGGATTATTAGTAAAAACTTTGATGTGCTTTCAGACTGCAGCCAGGAGAGTGAAGTTTAGGATCAGTAATTAGCCAATCAGTAGTTAGCATGCCCATTCTATTTATTTTGTTTTTCTTAATCGGAGTAAGTTTTCTCTGTCCCCTGCCCAGTATTCAGAAGTAAAGATGGTGAGGACAAAAAGTGTGTGTGTGTGGGGGAAGTCCCAGTTATTAACCTTGCATTTGTGCCTTTTCTCTTGAATCCTCTTCTTTTTCCCAGTAAGAGAATGCCATGCTCTATCATTGGGATTTTGAAGCCTTTCTCCAGCTTTGTTATTGGTTCAGAGATAGCCCAGAGTCAAGTAGTTATTTGGACAAAACCGTTTGCTTCTCATCAAGTCATCCAGACCTATCTGCGGTGACACTTTGGCAGGGCAAGTGGGGAAGTGTGCGCAGCCCTGTCAGGAACGATGAGCCCAGTGCTGCGAAGAGAACAGGGCATCGCCTGCTTACAGGAACTCACACGCTTGCAGCTGCTTCCCAAAACAGCGTAAAGAAAACTAAACACACCCTGTTCTCTTCCGTGAGAAGTGGGCAGATTTCTATAGTCTCTTGAATATGTCTGACAATCAGAACTTTTAGGCAGAAGATAATGGAAGATTTAATGCTTTTCTCCTTTTAAAGATTTAGGCATATTAAGCTAAAGAAGTGAAATTTTGGATAATTATACAATATTTTATTTGCTATTTTTCTCAAATTGAAAGAAAAACAAAAATTAGAAGTGTAGCAGATTGGGGATGAAATCCAAGATTTGTACGTGGTGTAATGTTGCACTGCCCTGTGGTTCTCATTCCTTCCTCAGCCATGGGGCACACAGGGTGCCCCAAACCCAGAGAGATTTTCAACTTCTGAGTCCCTAATGTGGGGTTTTCAAGGTTTGCTCCTAGAATCAGTTCCGTTGAATGCTCTCTGTGGGAGGATTATATATCTTCACTCTATTTACATCTGGCTTGGCCATGCAAGTTGCTTTAGCCAATGAAATGGCACACAAGCTGCTAGGTGCCACTTCTGGCAAAAGCTTTAAGACCATTGCATGGTTCTACCATTTTCCTTTTCCTCCTCCATGAGACTGGCAGTAATGAGATACGAATTGCTTGTTTAGCCTTGATCCAGGAGTGAAGAAATGATGAATAGATCCATAGCCAACTAGCAGCTGCCATGCAAAGTGCATAAGAAATAAAGCATTGTTGTTATACAGCAGGTTGTTATAAACCACTGAGAATTTTTTTGTGTGTGTGATTTTACTACTGCAGCATTACCCAACTCATCCTTACTGGTACATTCCTAGAAAAAGGGGTTCTTTGAGTCAAATACATTTTGGAAAGCCTGCATATGGTATTCCACTCAGAGAACAGTGTACAGTGGCATTTTAAAGGACATAAAAAGATCCTGTGGAAAAGAACTGTTTACACTGTGAATCTAGCATATCCGCAGTTATTGTGATTAAATCAGTAACATTTCACTGAACACGTTTTATTTAAGAGCTGCCTTAATGCACTTTTTTCTTTTCCCTGAGAGAGAGATTTATTCAAGAAGATGGTGGCTGTTGTGAACTTTTTGAAACTATTAATACTAGTTTCATTCCTTTGTTATTTCATTCATTCATTTATTCATTCACTTATTCATTCATTCTTTCAGTAATGAAGAAATATACAGGTACTGTAGTTAGCGTTGGAGATACTAAGATCTCTCACTATTATGTTGTTGGATGTGCAAGAAGTGTCACTGTCGTTAATTTCTATAACTCATTTTCAGACTGCATTTCTAAGCTTTGACATAGTACCAAGTTTTAAGAGTATGATTACTGCTGGTTACTGGTTACTGTTCAGATGTCCACACTGGTCATTGCTCAGATGTCCATTGCCTAGTTCTACATGGTGGCTTCAGGACTGGGAGCTTGACATTGTCATGCTAGTTTCACACCAGACCTGGGGCATATGGGAATCTTTGCGTGACTCCCTACAATCCTGTGTCCTGGGGCACATTGCCCAGCCATTCCTTCCTTGGCTTTGATGGTGCTGCCAAGAAGCAGAGCTCAGTTCCTTGCTCTGGGACTATAGTAGGCAAAACTCTACGATGGCATTCAAGATTTCTGGTCTCACCTACTTTTCCCTTTCTCCATCCTCCAAAACACACTCAGAGCCACCACCTGCCATCCCTGAGTCAAACAGGCCAGCTTTAAAGTGGGGAAAGGAGAGGGGTCAATATTCCACAAACTAGTATCTTCACATCTTGTTCCATCCCAATGGCTTCATCTCACTTCTGTGTGGATTTAGACGTAGCAGAGCAGAGTTTTCCAGCAGTGACATCAGAGTCAGCGTCTGACCAAGAGACAGCTTGGGCTGCGCCAGTCCGCCCCTTGCTGAATTTGTTAAATGATGTGGGGTGAAATGCCAGCCCCGCAGGCTGGGACACAGAACAGAAAGCCGTGCCCTGGGCTCGGCCAGTGGGCATGGCATCTTCAAGGGACATCGCCCTGAGGTGGCAGCATGTAGCAATAAATGGGTTAAACATTCTAGAGACTCCTAGTCAAAGGGAGAGATCATCTGGTGAAATCTCCCGGTGTCGGGATCTCAACACATGCAGATCCAGTCCTGCTTGGTAATTTCATAAACAGCACGTCTCTCTGGGATCCAAAGAGGAGGCGACTGCTGGGCTTGCAAAATGGGCTGTGAGGGACAGAGCTGCTGAGAATCACAGGCAAATTTGCCCTCATGTTTCCTTCCCCAGGGCATCTCCTAGGGAGGAGGGGCAAATGGAATTAGCAGTTTCCATTTATTCAGTGCTCGTTTTTTTTTATTATTATTATTTTTATGCCAGGCAGTGTGCTGTGTGTTTCTGTGTATTATATAGTTTAGCCCTCATTATAAATCTGCAGGGTTGGTAAATCCCTATTTTAAACATGAGGAAGTTGGACCACAAAGAAGTTAAATAATCTGCCCAATTCACACATCTGCTAAGTGGTAAAATCAGGGTCAATCAGAAAAGGAGGGTGAGCAAGTGGGATTGTCAGGGCGCAGCCCAACAGGGCTCACCCATCACTGCCCTCTCCCCAGCTCTCTAGCGCAGGCTTCCTCTCACTCAGGGATCCAAGAATGGCGTTGGGTGCAAATGGCAGGTGGGAGATGGAGGAAGAACTGCATAGCTCAGAGGCAGAGTGAATGGGCATCTGCTGAATCTGTTTAAATGAGTTGGCAAAGAATCCAAATCGAATGGGGAGTTGGGATTACTTTGATCTTGATGGCTATAGGACCAGCTGGACACATTACCATGGTACCCCAAAGGTGCTTATATTTGTTTGCACTCACTATGGCTACCCAAGAGGCTTCAAATCAGCTCACCACTGTTTTAGGTCTCCTCTTCCTGTGAACTGAAGGAGTCCCTTCCTCTCTCTTCTCTATCCAAAAACATTTGATTCCACCTGCTCCTATAATATCTACCATCTTGTGTTACAGCGTGTTGTCACCAAAATTCCACCCCACCATCGTTAGGATTGATTCTTGTTTCCCCCAGAACATTGTAAGTTTAGCACACACTGAGACTTTAATAATTGGGAGGAAAAGTTGAAAAATCTTTGCATTGTCCTGGCCACAGAGACATAAGGGTTTGGCTTCTAGAATATGTTCTTACAAATTGACCAAGATCTAGTCAACTTCACAAGTAGAAGCATCTCTGACCGGCCACTCTGGTGCTTGAGCCAAAGGGTAAATGCTGACTGTATCTGAGACAGGATGGCCCAGCCAAACCGAAGAAGGTCTAGGATGTGGTCATCAGAGCGGGGTACAATGAGACAGTGTATGAGGCCCACGTGTGAGTTGTGGGCCACTGTTCTCCCTGGGCTTCCAAAGGAGCCCCTGCTGAGGTAACTGCCCTTGGAACCTCTCTTCTACATCTGGCTCTCCTTCCCTTTCCCACCTGGCTCCTTCCACCACCTCCCACGCCCACCTAAGCCCTCCTCTTACCTCCACCAGACCCAATGGGGACAACTTTTGAAGAATCCCAGTTGCTTCTCCTCGCAGGGGTCTGTCTCTGTAATCCTCATGTCTGGAGGGTCTCAGGTACTCCTCCTCCTTTGCTGGAGGCTTCTCCTTAGTCAGGCCCCACGCTGCAGACATTGGGTGCCTTGCAGAGTCCAGGTCCCTCCACACCTGTCATACCAGCGTTTGCTGCACACCAAGAGGAGTGCGCCTGTGTTTCGGTGTGTTGGAGGTGGTAGGTGGGGGAAGCTCTTGCCACTGAACTGGGGAAAGTGAGAAGGTTTGTGTTCCTGATGCTGTTGAATAACTTGTGATGTGTTTTCTCAGGAGCAAAGATGATAAGGTTCTAGAACATTGTTAGTGGAGTATAATTTTGACTATGTGATAAGCACCATTGGCTGTGGTAGCCTGATATAGCATATTTCTGGGGAAAAATCTATTCTGGGGTCTCGAGGATATCTTAAAAATGAACTTTGATTCTACAACTACTCAGGAACTGCGTGTCTCTCAAGTTTCCCCCAGGAGCTTATCGTTTTTCTACGTCACGATTCCGAGCTGGTTCTGGTTTCATGATCAGTATAAATCAGAGTCAGATATCAGGATCCTGGAAGTGAGTAATGCTGAAAAGAGAAAAAGTTTTCCTGAAAACACCTTTCAAGAAAGCAACGCATAAACTGGATTCGTTATTCTGAACAGCTCAGAACATTCTGACCTTGGATTTGGTTCCTGCTTAGAATATGCAGGAAGAGGGACGTAGGATAGGGAGCTGGCGGTCAGCCCAACTGCACTGGCTGGGCACCTGAATCCAAGGTTTCGGTAAGTTTCTTCCTCTGCCTCCTCTGACATCTGCGCTCTCTGTCCGTGTTCTCCTCAAGGTATTGTTATTAGAATACGTATGGGTGTCAAATGACCCAAAGAACAAAGATTTTGAAATATCTCCTTATCAAAGCATTTTCCCCTAATTCTTCCTGGTTGGCTCTAAGTGATAGTTGTTTTTTGAATGAAAGAACTGTGATCAGTTTCCTTAAATTGACTCCACCCTGGCAAACTTGGCTTAAGACGTGGGGTGAGTTCTGAGGGATGGTTAGACTTGATTCATATTTTCTTACAGCTTGCGCCCTTTTCTTGTCCACATCACCCCCTTTGAAATGTCATTAAATCATCTCTGTCTTTTGCTTTTTTTCTGGCTGTCTGGTTTCCTTGCTGACACTGCCATCGGCCTGAACAATTCCACCATTTGCAGCACCTAGAAGTAAACTGGCTCCTTGGTTAGCACTCTGAACTTTGGAAGGACAAGGTTCTCGAAGCACGAAGGAGCAGGAATAGCACCATACTATCACATTATTAATAACACAATGTTGTTTCTCTTGTACCCTTGAAATATAGGTGAGCTTCTCATCATCTAAGAAAATTCACAGGCAGCGAGTGTCTTCCTTCTCATTACACTTCATGGTGCTCAGTTAGTCTTATCTTGGGATAGTGAACAAAGACCACAGAAAAAATAAGAAGCAAAATAAACAAAGAAGCCGCCTACAGCAAAACAAAACCCTTGCAAGGCTGCCGGTAGACTCTCTGCTAAGCTCTGCTCCATGCGTAACCTCCTGCTAGGGGGCGCAAGTGAGTTTGGGAAACTGTTCAGTGAAGATCAGAAGTTGAAGCTCGAGGCTACTGTTAAAAGGCAGGCCTGTCTTTGACATTTTTGTTTTCCTCCAGAGACCTTTCACAGTGTCTCTCATTGCAAAAATGACTCTGAATAAGAGCCAATAATTACCACAATAGATATTTAATATTTATCATGTTAAGTTCATAATAACCTTTAATCGTTGTTAATCATGTAAACTTATTAAGAGTCCCAACAAATTCGTGAGGAAGCACTTCCTAAGGTGATTTATAAAACCACAGAGACCATGAAATTTCAACAACTCATTCCATGAAGTGAAAATAATTTAAAAATGAATATAAATCAAAACAAATACGGTCTTTGGTTGTGATCTAAGTGGAATATTAATGAAAGTTATTTGATACTATTTGTTAAGTCATGAAAAAAATAACTTTAGGTGGAAATAACCCAAGTGCCCATCAATACATGAGTGGATTAATGAAATGTGGTATATGTATACCATGGAGTATTACTCAGCCACAAAAAACAATGGTGATCTAGCACCTCTTGCATTATCCTGGATAGAGCTGGAGCCCATTCTACTAAGTGAAGTATCACAAGAATGGAAAAACGAGCACCACATGCACTCACCATCAAATTGGTATTAGCTGATCAACACTTAAAGTGCACATATAGTAGTAACATTCATCGGGTGTCAGGTAGATGGGAGGGGGGAGGAGGGAATGGGTATATTCATACCAAATGGGTGCGGTGCGCACCGACTGGGGGATAGGCTTGAAGCTGTGACTTGGGTGGAGCAAAGGCGATATACATAACCTAAACATTTGCCCCCCCCCCGTAATACGCTGAAATAAAAAAAAAATAACTTAACTTTTTATTACTAATGAAGCAATTTTACTCACTATTCATGATTCCGAAAAGCTTGCTTGCAAAGTCTCAATGGCTTTCTGGTCTGTAATATTAAAGTTGGAAGATCATTGCCTGTGGACATGAAATTTTGTTTTGTTTTTTGACTGGCCACTTGACAGTGACTGGAAATCTCTTGATTTCAGAAATCAAGTAGGTGGGAGGGGGAGGAGGGGATTGGTAAATTCACACCTAACAGGTACAGTGCACTATCTGGGTGACGGACACACTTATAACTTTAACTCAAACTGTGCAAAAACAATTTATGTAACCAAAACATTCGTACCCCCATAATATTCTGAAATAAAAAAGAAACATATAAAAGGGAAATAAAGTTTGAAATTAAAAAAAATAAAATAAAATAAAAGTGGGGCTGTGCAAAAAATAAGAAAAAGATCAAGTTTAAATGCAGGAATTGATGAATCATATATTAGGAAATTTGAATTCTTTTTCTTATTTGCATGCTTTGATTATTTAAAAAACTCAAAATCTTGCTATTCTCCTTTTCACTTTTGAATGATAGCTCCTGCTCCCTTCTGTGCGCTGTTCCAGTACTTTATTTGCAGGAATGCTGCATAGTGGATATGTATGTTTTATCTTAATTAGAGAAAAGTTCCTTCACATCTCAAATTCCTGGGTAAAATCAAACACTGCCTCTCCACCTTGTCCGTGAATGACACTTACAGATCCTCATGTCCGGTTAGTCCTGCCCACCATCTAAATATCCAGGTTTTATGTGGATACAACTTATCTAAATAGTAGTCTGACGGGACACAGATTCTTTCTTAAAATTTCATTTGCATTTTATTTCTGATTATAAAAATTATGGCAAGAAATTTGGAAATTTCAGAAAGTTTCATGAAAATAAAAGCAGAGATTCCATCATCTGGAGAGAGACACTGCTAGCATTTTGTATGTTTTGTATGTTATTAATTCCTTTTTTCCTTTTAAATATTTACTATCACAACTAATACATATAGGATTGCCAAATAAAATAAAGGATGTCCAGTTAAATTTAAATATCACATAAAAAATAAATAACTTTTTGATATATGTATGTCCCTTACACTAAAAAGTATTCATTGTTTGTCTGATACTCCAATTTAACTGGACATCCTCTGTTTCTGTTTGCTAAGTCCGGCAATTCTAAACATACGCTCATTGCAGAACTCTATGTATTCATATACACAAAAACAAAGAAACAAATCGCCAACATCCTCACATTCTTATCACTCTTGATTCCTTTTCTAATCCATTAATGTAATTGCAGCTGATTTGGGTGTTTCCCAAACAAATTATTATAAATGAAAATATTTTAAAACTGATTATTTTCAATAAGTAATATCAGCATCTTTACCTCTTTTGGTTTTTCCTTCTTCTTCTAGAGCCACCTCTTTAAGATGAATGTGGATAAAGCCCAGAGCAAATAAAGCCAGAAATACTGTTGGAGCTATAGATTTTCAGCCTGCTAAAAATCTGCTAAAATATTGATAGGCGACCAAGTTGCAGATAACATTATTTTCATCTTTGGCAGCCAGGAGACTGGCAAGGGTGGCACTTGCTCACTGAAGGGTGTGTGTGTGTGTGTGTGTGTGTGTGTGTGTGTGTGTGTTGGTGTGTGGCTCCATTCCTCTGTCTGCCCAGAATATAATGATGGAGCAGAAAAAGAAACACATGCTACAGCCCAAAACATTCAGCAAATTTCCCTCACTGCTTATCTCTTGCTGCATCTAAGCAAGTTATCTACTTGTTCTGCTAAGGTAAAGTGGGAGAATGGGCACTGACTTTCTACGGAAAGTCATTGTGCTGCTTCTGGTACCAGGATACTCAGGAGAGAGGTGGATTGTGCATAAATGTCAAAGGCTGGGCAGAGAACAACCCAGCAAGCTGGGTTTTAGACAGCAAGCTCTAATGTAGACAGAGCACATTTTCCAGGATTTCTATGTAGTGCCTGAGCATAGCAAGATATCAACACTATTTCAATCACTGTTTCAGTGAGGAATGTATAATAATTGTTTCTGAGGAAGAAATAATGGTCAAGCAGGTTTCTATCATTTTTTAAACAAGGAGTGGATTTCTAGGGAGGTGTTTGATGCTTCTCTTCCCTTTCTCTGCCCCTTCCCAGGGCAAGAACAAAGGTATTGGGTTACCCCCAAGGGCAAAGGTATTTTGTCACCTGGCAGATCTGGGAGAAGGTTTTATTCCTTGTGATAGTGCAAGGGTTAAGGGCCTGACCCCACAAGGGTTTGGTCTCTCTTTGGCCCTTCTGACTCCCTTGGACTTTTCACTCTTATCTGAAGGGCCGGCTCAACTCTAGACCATGAGAACAAACTCTCCCATTGATTTCTTGTTTGGCCTTTAGCCTAATAAAAGGGACTCTCCTCTGTTTGCTGTGGCTGCTCTTCAGACTTGAATCTGAAGGATAGTCAGATGGTTAACTTTTCATTTAAAATGCCATAAGTATAGGAGAGGGTTTATAATTAAACTGTTGAACTCTTTTTATCCATCTGCTGGCTGACCTCAAGTTGATGCCGAGTTAAAGAGACCTTTCTCCAGGCAGGCATCCAAAAGAAGATTCCTCGATGGGTCTCCTCAACTCAACATCTGGTCAGGGGCAGAAGTAACCCTTCTTTATGCCAGGCACAGAATACGTTGTTGGACAGAAAACAATGAAAGTCTCGGTACTTGCCCTCAAGGAGCTCATCTGGTGAAGAAAACAGAGAAGAAACAGCTGCAATATGGGAAGTGTGGTGGAATACTATGGCCATGACGATGGAAGGCGTGTGAGTGTGTATGTGTGAGTGTGTGTGTGTGTTTGTGTGTGTGCATGCGCTGGAGAGCCGTGAGGTGGTTTGCTCGAAGATGTAGTATTTAAACTGAGCCTTGAAGACCTTGAGTGCAAGCTAAACAGCAGTATTATTCCGGGAAGGGCATTGACAGTACCCGGAGATGAAGAGATGGCACATTTGCAGGTCAGTATGTCTGGATTTTGCATCAGAAGGAGAGATAAGTGAACAGGACTCTGGGAAGGAGAGCAGGGACCACCATGAAGGGCTTAGTGGGCTTTGCTAAAGAGATTGGGTGTGTACTGGGAACTGTGGCAAACCACTGAAGAATGTTGAGAGTGTCATAATTGGATTTACACCTTCAACAACTCTTATTTGCAACAGCAAGGGCAAGAGGCTGGGGGAGGGATAAACAGAGGTAAGAAGACCAGTTAGAAGAAGCAAGATATGAGGTAAGGCAGTGATGATGGAGACAGATACAAATAATACTTGCAACAACAGAATGAAGGAGTAAATTGGGGAGGGAAGCCAAACGACTCCCAAGTTTCTGGTTTGTGATGCTGGGTGGATGGTGAGATGATTCATTGAGAAAGAGAAAACAGGAGGAGGGTCTGACTTAAAGGTAGGTTTTGGCATTTTGAGTTTGAGGCTTATGAAATATTCAGATGAAGCTTTGAACGTAGAAGAGAAAGAGAAGAATTTGGGTGTTATATTGACCCTAGGACCTATCCGTGGTGTTTAGGAGTTTCTGTAATAGGCAGGAAAAAGGCTTCAGTACATCATTTTAGTATTATATATTGTTTTATAGATATTTATAAATTTTCACAGAGATTTAAATATTTTTATTTTTAATATCTCAGTTGTTACAACAATTCTGAGAGATGGTAAAGGCACTATTAATCTCATTTTATAGAAGAGGAAACAGAGGCTCAGTTTAAATGACTTTCCTGAGATCATACATCTATTACTCTGATCTTTTGACTTCACATCCAGGACTCTTTCCTATACACTATGGGGTCTCTTACAATGCAATGAATGACTACAGAACTAACCACATCCTCCTTCCCATAGCAGGAGAATATGGATCCCTTAAGAATTTTAAAGCCTGAAGATCTGATATCCACATGGAGATTATACCACAGCACCCTTGGCATGCATAGCACCATGCTAGAAGTCCTTATTGTGTTCCTAAATGCATTCTTCGTACATGTTGTTATCTGGAATACACTATAAAAAGAAAAATATGGTTACGTAGAGGATTCCAGTTTGTCTGGGTCCTGGCTAATATCATTCTTTCAGTGCTATGGAAAATAGAGCCCCTGGGGTTGGCACATGGTTGAGCCAAAGTTATGCTCTGTTCAGCACAGGGCCTCTCCCACAGCTCTGCTGGTGTCATTGTGGCACTGGAAATGGATTGTATGGAAGAAGCATATGATTGTATAGTGCGTTCCCTATTCCATTTCTTAGGCCAAGGAACTATGATTGTTTATTCCAGTTATGAACCCTTAATTTCTCCCTCCTTACTTATGGGTGACGCCACAGACCCTCTAATGAAAAGCCCCCAGGGACTATCTTCAGGGTATGTCTCCTACTTTCCCCTGGGCTCAGTCAATCTGACATCCTCAATCCCTCTCTTGATGCTTGTCCTCCCTGGAGTGGTGCTTGGGGTTGGATGCTCTGGACCAGCCTTTCGGATCATGCCTCACACTCACAGCCTTCTCAGATTCCTGGAAACCCTGCCTGGCCCAGCAAGCTTGGCTTCAACAATAGTAGAGAGGTGAGACAGTCCAGGGAACTCAGGAAGGGCTCTATGACACAGGTTTTGTTTTCCCAACTTCAGGCAAGTAGTAGGATCATTAAATGTTATTCTTCATTCTCACCACAGTTTACTTACCTATTTCCCTATCACTGAAAATTTTGGTTATTTATAAATGTATAGATAGTAGTACAAATATATTTGTCCATAGAGCCTTTTATTCTGTTGAATTGTAATAATTTACTGCAATGGTATATGTATTAGAGTTCTGGGGATTCTTAAGAATTCCTCTCTGTCAAGATCCTTTCTTATGCCAAATCCACTAGTATCTCTATTTTATCTCTCTTTCTCACCCTTGTCTTTATTTCATGACCCTAATTAAATTCCTTATTATTTTTTTTTTTGTACAGCTGCAATAGCTCCCTAGATAGTCTCTCTGTCTCAGGTCTCACACTCAAACATTCCTCCTAATACTCTATCACACTAGGTTACTTCTAATAGAGATACCTAATGTATAAAAAGACTGAGTCCCCATGTTAAAAAAATGACCATTTTTGGTAATTTTGGAGTTTCATAAGCTAAACCACTAGGGAATCTCAGAACTAAAGACCACGGTCTGTGATAAACACAATCCCTGTGTAATTGGTTGTTCTTTACAAGCAGCAAGTAGGCAGGGGTTTCTAGATTGCCCTCCTGACAGTGCCACAGGCTGGAATCCAATACCAGTCAGGGACTTGCAGTTAGTTTGGTTTGTGTGGCTGGACACACTTGATTAAAGCTACTCTTCTATCAGAATGAGATTAAGGAGAGTGCCGCTATGTGCAAGCTTTTTTTTTTTTGTTTGAGACAGAGTCTCACTCTGTTGCTCAGGCTAGCATGCCGTGGCACCAGCTCACAGCAACCTCAAACTCCTGGGCTCAAGCAATCCTCCTGCCTCAGCCTCCCGGGTAACTGCGACTACAGGTTGTGCCACCATGCCCGGCTAATTATATATATATATATATATATGTATGTGTATATATATATATATTTTAGTTGTCCAGCTAATTTCTTTCTATTTTTTTAGTAGAGACAGGATCTTGCTCTTGCTCAGGCTGATCTCGAACTCCTGAGCTCAAACAATCCTCCCGCCTCAGCCTCCAAGAGTGCTAGGATTACAGGTGTGAGCCACCACGCCCGGCCTGTGCAGGCTTTTTAAACTCCCTATTTGTGTCTAGGGCTATGTGAATCCCCAAGAGAATGTTTAAAATAAGGGAATTAGGTTATGATTTATTTCTTCTATGAAGTTCATAGCATCATCCATGACCCAGGATCTGAGTAGAACCTCATGTGTCTGGGAATGCACTGATCCATCTGTAAACAAATTGTGCTCCAAGAGTCTTTGGTGGTGGAGGGACATAATTGTTAACTCCTAGACTCAAAATCTCCAGGCCTAGTTCATCCTTTCCACGTATGATGGCTCAGGGGTTTGGAAAACCAATTGCATCATGCTCAAGCATTTGAACCTCTGATATAGCTAGAAGACCAATTAGATTTTCTGATTTTCACTCCAAAATGTCAACCTTGCTTTCTACAAGCCTAGGATTTTTAACATATAGAACTACTTTAAGTCAACTATAGGATAGCTTCTTTTGCATCCTCTTAGTATTTCCAATATCGACATGTTCACTTTCTATATCCTGAAAACATCCATACTCACCAAAAAATTAATACAGATTCTGATTTTTCCAGCTATTCATACTTCCCATTGGTCAATCCTCAGTTGTTGGATTCTGTTAGCTATGAGACCCACAGGGTGACGGTGCCTAGGGTGAACCTCCTGAGATTTTTTGATGAAATTGAGTCATTAAACCATAACCATTGAATTGAAGAATGGAACACAAGTCCCTGGAACAATCACAGGTCTGGATGTCAGCATCAATATGCATATTAAAGCTGTGAAAATGACCTTGAAGGACAGAGAACCTAGGCAGCTAGAAGCATTGAGTATTAGAGAAAATAACATTCGATATTTTGTTCTACCAGACAGTTTACCTCTGGATACGCTACTCATGGATATTGAACCTAAGGTGAAATCTATGAAAAGGGAAGCAGTTACAGGAAGAGGCTGAGGTCGAGGCAGAGGACGAGGGGGTCCTAGGCGACATTGTCTGTCAAGATTACTGTTTCAAAGTGATGAGTGATTTGGGATATTTTTGGTATGGGTTTTGTTTGTTTATGTCAATGTTCAATAAACATAAATTAGGACAAAAAAATTAATACAGATTCTAAATAGAACATGCTAATCCGGCGCTTAGCTTTCTCCCTTTCAGATTATCTGAAAATTATATAACTTGAGCTTTCCAAATTAATGCTTTGAAAGATTTACAATTTAGCAGTGTGTCCTTGGCTTTTAGGAGTATCAGTGAAAGAATGGTCATGTGAAGAAGAAGGAGTCTACACTGTTGATTAAACTGATGCTGAAGAGGAACCCACCACATTATCTGTAACCCTTCCTACTGTGACCATCCACATGGCATCACCTCCGCTCTCAGTGCCGCGAAAGTCTGAGTTCAGAGAGAGATGTCACTGGGCCCTTGGCTCCAAACTGTGCTTCCAGCATCCCTAGGGCCTTCAAGCCGTGGGCTCTAGGGACCTGCCCCTCATGGAAGGGGACCTCAGAAGAAGAAATTAGGACAAGAACGTGTACCCCCACTTCAGTTAGAGCAGCTCTGCTCTCATATGTTTTGTGGATTGTGCTTCTTTCATTGTTTGAGGAAAGGGTTTAATTGCTATTCTTATATTTGTAAACCTCCGTGTGGAAAGAGTGTGAGTTATAGTATCAAGTGGTCTGAGATTAATTTTCGACTCCATCACGTACTAGCTTTGGGTCATTGGCCATGCAGCCAACCTCTCAACATCTTAGTTTTCCTATTTGTAAAATGGGACTATTAACAACACCTACTCTTGAAAGGTGTGGTGAGGATTCAGTAAGATTTAATAACCTAAAAATTCCCATTACATTGTTTGCAACCAATATGCCTTAGTTTCTTCATCTCCCTCCTCTAGGCTTAAAAATTCCTAGAAGGCCGGTTCTGTGTCCTAGTCCTCTTTGTATCCCCACCTCCTAGTACAGTAGTTCTCAACTACTGAGGTGTCTATTTAATATCACTAGTAGAGCCCAGGGCCCATCTGCATTGAACAAAATTCCCAGGCTTATGATTCTGCATGCAGCTTAAAAATAGCCTACTATGTAATTGATATTCAATAAATGCTTTCAAACTGAACTCTTGAAAAACTGTGAATTCCATTTATTAACAGTGTACTCAATGCAACACATCACATTCTTGTTCTTGTTTTTTGATTTTCCTGCCAGAAAATTCAAATTCAGTTTTGCACTCAGCTGCCATAGGTTTCCTTAGTTTAGGTTGTCTGGTACTAGTATCTCTACCACCTTCATTACTCAGTACTTTAAAAAAAAATCTCATTTTTATTTTGGTTTTATGGTTTTGTCACATCTCCATTTTTCACTGTATGCCACCTCAAAAATAATTTTGAAAATACTTAATGTATTAAAAAGTTTTACAACTCTCACCACTCACAGAAATTCATGATGGATAACAAACTTAACCTAAGGCATGAAACTATAAGAATTCTGTAAGAAAATGTTGGAAAAACTCTTACAGATATTGGCCTAGGCAAAGAATTTATGAAGAAGACCCCAAAGGCAACTGCAGCAGCAACAAAAATAAACAAATGGGATCTGATCAAATTAAAAAGGTTCTGCACAGGCAAGGAAACAATCAATAGAGCAAAGAGACAACCTACAGAATGGGAGAAAATATTTGCATGCTATACATCCAATAAAGGGCTAGTAACCAAAATCTACAAAGAACTCAAGCAAAGAAACTTGGCAAGAAAAAATAAACAACCCCGTTAAAAAGTGGGCAAAAAACATGAACAGAAGCTTTCCAAAAGAAGATATAGACTAATGGCCAAAAAAACATATGAAAAAATGGTCAACGTCTCTAATCATCAGGGAAACGCAAATCAAAACCACAATGAGATGTTGCCTAACTCCAGTGAGAGTGGCTTTTATCAAAAAAATTCCAAACAATAGATGCTGGCATGGATGCAGAGAAAAAGGAATACTTATACACTGTTGGTGGGACTGCAAACTAGTACAACTGCTATGGAAAGTAGTATAGAGATACCTCCAATAACTAAAAGCAGACCTACCATTTGATCCAGCAATCCCACTTTTGGGCATTTACCCAAAAGAAAAAAATCATTTTATAAAAAAGACACTTGTACTGGAATATTTATTGCAGCACAATTCACAATTGCAAAGACGTGGAATCAACCCAAATACCCATCAATACATGAGTGGATTAATAAAATGTGGTATATGTATACCATGGAGTACTACTCAGCCATAATAAAATGGGGAATTAATACCTTTGGTAACAACCTGGATGGAACTGGAGACCATTCTTCTAAGTGAAGAATGGTCACAAGAATGCAAAAACAAACACCACATGTACTCACTATTAAACTATAACTAATTGATCAACACTTATATGCATATACAGAAGTAAAACTCAGTGGAAATCAAGCAGGTGGGAGTGGGCAGGAGGGGTTGGATAAACTCACACTTTATGGGTACAATGTGAATCATGGCTCTGCTACATACCAGCTGTGTGACTTTGGTCAGTTAAGCGGAAGCTCAGGTTCCTCACAGAGATGAGTGTGTTAGTTAGAGATTGTGTTTGGCTCCAGTGATCAGAATGACACTGGCTGAAACGCACAGGGCTTTATTTTTCTCATCAGAAAAGAAGTCCAGGCCGGGCGGGGTGGCTCACGCCTGTAATCCTAGCACTCTGGGAGGCCAAGGCGGGCGGATCGTTTGAGCTCGGGAGTTCGAGATCAGCCTGAGCAAGAGCGAGACCCCTTCTCTACTAAAAAAATAGACAGAAATTAACTGGACAACTAAAAATATATAGAAAAAATTATCCGGGCATGGTGGCACATGCCTGTAGTCCCAGCTACTCAGGAGGCTACTCACTTCCCTACCACTGCTTTCCCCGACTTTGGTAACTATCACTCTACCTCCATGAGATTAACTTTTTAGCTCCCACATGAGTGAGAACATGTGATAGGCAGAAGAATCGCTTAAACCCAGGAGTTTGAGGTTGCTGTGAGCTAGGCTGATGCCACTCTGCCTCAAAAATAAATAAATAAATAAATAAAATAAAGAAAGAAAAAAGAAAAGAAGTCTGGAGGCGGCAGGCCAAGGCTGGCACAGGAGCTCGGTGTGTCTCTGAACATGGACGTTTAAGAAAGAGGGGAAAAGACAAAGGGAAAGAGGCACAGACCAACCACACTCCCTCCCTTTAAACAGGATTTCCCAGGAACCCAACTATCAAGCACAACTTATATCTCATCGATCACAACTGTGTCACATGGACATCTAGAGTGACAAGGGAAGTCAAAATATTGTGTGTGTGTGTGTGTGTGTGTGCAGTTAGCCTGGACACACTGCTTCCCCTAAACAGCATTAAGTTTCTAGTAATAAGAAAGAAGGGGAGAATGGATACTACTTAGCCACAGTGAGAGTAATATGCTCCCTTGAGGACGTGGAAGGAAGACAACAGAGAGCCCAGAACCCTCTCCCTTCTTCAACCCCCTGGGTTATTCTGTAACTCAATTTTCTCCTGCATTTTGCCATTTCTTTTTATGTCATGACTTTATCAATTAAATGACCAGGCAATACCACCATTTCAAATCATGCCCCCTTTCCCTATAAAGGATAATTACTCAACTCATGTTTGAAATTCTCATAGTGTGATAGAGCAGTATCAAGTGCTGCCATGTAGTTTCATTATTGTACAAAGATTTGGTTTTCTTTTTGATGAAAACACATTTGCGTTAAGCAATACGGAAACAGCGGATTCATAAAGCAGGTCAGGACACTGCTTGAAGTCTCCTGTCAGCGGAGGCTGGAGTGAAATTGGCTCAGCGACTCCAGTTTTGTCACACTGACAGCGTAGCCTGGATGTGGATGAACGCCACCACCTCCGAGCTCTGAGCTATCGCGGGCAGCCACTGAGCCGTGGTGAAAAAGAGGCTTGAGCTCCATTACTAGGTGAAATCACAACCAATGCTCAATCCTGACTCCGCCATCCTGGTTCCTCTAAGAATTTCTCCTTCTGCCCTGATGCTCCACCTTTTGGTCTCAAGTAAAGAAGATGCTCGATCAAGTACCTCAGAAAAAAGTAAATCCGAGGGAGTTTTAGGGAGATGGGAAGGCACATAAGGGGAGAGGATTGTGTTCAGGATCTCTGGACTGCAAAGTTGGAAAAGGCTGGTCAGAAACCACGGTGGTTGACTCCGTAGTGACCTCTTCCTGTAAACCTGCAATAAAGAAAAACTCTTGTCTGAACCACAGTCATCCACCCCCTTCAAATTGTATTGTGCTATTTTTAGTTTAACCACAGTCCTTGTGGTGATGGTTTCCCAAAGTTATTTCTAGCTTTCACTGATAGTGTTTATGGTTAGAACAATCAGACCTACTGATTCCTTCAGTAGGAAGGAATCCTCACTGATTTCCTTCAGGTATCATTATAGGATTAACAGTAAATTCCTCTAAGAAGATTACACCTACAGGAGAGAAGGGGAAAAAGGGAAACATGAGTCATATCACATTTCTATTCTGAATCGTTTTCTCTGGGAAGTTTTAATTCTAATTTAGAATGAGATAGTCTGACTTCTGTATTCTATGAATAAAAATAGGTCATTTAATATGAAGCTAATTAGAATTTGAAAACTGAAAATAAAGTCTATTTCAAACAAGGATGACTTTGACTAGGTATTAATGTCAAATAAGCCATTAAGAAATTTTTTTTTATCCATAGTTTGTTTGCACAAAAGTCTGAGCAGAAGGAGGTAAACAGCAAAATCAAAGTGGAAGATAGTTCCACTTGAGTATCTGTTCTGTGTGCCTCATGTATTCATTTACTCACAATAATTCACTCCACAAACATTCTTGAGTACTCAGGCCTCAAAGTGACGATCCTTGTGGATTCTCCTGCAACTCTGAGATGGATGTGAGGGTCTTGGGGGTGCAACGTACACTTTTATCACTAGAGTTCCTGGCCTGAGGTCTCAGTGGCCCCTGAGCAGGCACTAGGTCTCATAATGAATGGGTTCAGTGACTCATTTTCACGCAGCTTGTTTTCAACAGTGAATTACGAGTGAATGTGATATTTTGCTGTCTTTCTAAAGACTGCTGACAGATTCCTCGAAACTCAAACTGAGAAAATTGTAGGAAATCACTTTTTATCACTGTTCCAAACGTTCACATCTAATTGTTAATAATGTTTTTCTTTGCCAAGTGACTTTTACATGTCACTTCAAGACTATTTGGCCCACAGACCAACAAAACAGTCTTCCATTTATTTCTTTTTCCTCTAGATATATAATATTTGTACATATTTATGGAGTATATGTGATATTTTGTTACATGCAAAGAATGTGTAATGATGGAGTCAGAGTATTTAGGGTATCCATCAACTCAAGCATTTAAAATTTCTATGTGTTGGGAACATTTCATGACCTTTATCTTACCGATTTTGAAATATACAATACATTGTTGCTGACTATAGTCATGCTACTCTGATATCAACATTAGAACTTATTTCTTCTATCCAGCTGTATGTTTGCACCAATCAACCAACCTCTCTTCACTTCCCTACCACTGCTTTCCCCGACTTTGGTAACTATCACTCTACCTCCATGAGATTAACTTTTTAGCTCCCACATGAGTGAGAACATGTGATATTTGCCTTTCTGTGCTTGGCCTATTTAACTTAACATTAACATGGAACATTAACATGGAACATCCAGTCCATGTTGTTGCAAATGACAAGATTTAATTATTTTTTATGGCTGAATAGTATTCCATTATATATATATATATATATATATATATATATATATATATATCACATTCTTTATCCATTCATCCATTGATGGATACTTAGGTTGATTCCATGTCTTTGCTGTGTACATAGTGTTGCAATAAACACAGGGGGGTGGATATCCCTTTGATATACTAATTTCCTTTCCTTTGGATAAATACCCAGTAGTAGGATTCATACTGTTTTTCATAGTGGCTGTACTAATTTATATTCCCACCAACAGCATGTAAGACTTTCCTTTTCTCTGTATCCTTGCCAGCATCTGTTATTCTTTTTCTTTTTGATAATAGCCATTCTAACAGTAGTAAAATGATAGCTCATTGTGGTTTTGATTTGCATTTCTGTGATGATTAGTGATTTTGAGCATTTTTTTATATACCTGTTGGGCATTTATGTCTTCTTTTAAGAAATATCTGTTCAGATCCTTTGTCCACTTTTTAATGGAATTATTTGGGCTTTTTTGCTGTTGAGTTGTTTGAGTTTCTTATATATTCTGCATATTTTTAGTCCCTTGTCAGATGAATAGCTTGCAAATATTTTCTCCCATTTTGTAGGTTGTCTCTTCACTTTGTTGACTGTTTCCTTTGCTGTGCAGATGCTTTTTAGCTTGATGTGATCCCATTTGTACATTTGCGTTGGTTGCCTGTGTTTTTGAGGTCTTACTCAGAAATCTTTGCCCAGAACAATGTCCTGAAGCATTTCCCCAATGTTTTATTCTAGTAGTTTCATAGTTTCAGGACTTGCATTTAACTCTTTAATCTATTTTATTTTTATTTTTGTACATGGTGAGAGATGGAGGTCTACCTTCATTCTTCTAAATATGGGTATCCAGTTTTCCCAGGACCATTTGTTGAAGAGATTGACCTTTTGCCAATGTATGTTCTTGGCAGCTTTGTTGAATATAAGTTGACTGTAAATGCACAGATTTATTTCTGGGTTCTCTGTTTATTAGGGATATTGGCCTGCAGTGTTTGTTGTTGTTTTTGTGCCTTTGTTTGGTTTTGGCAGCAGGGTAATAATGCTGGCTGTAGAATAGGTTAGGGAAAATTCCCTCCTCTTCAATTTTTTGGAATATTTTGAGGAAAATTGATATTAATTCTTCTTTATAAGTTTGCTATAATTTGTCAGTAAAGCCATCTGCTCCTGGGCTTTTGTTTATTAAGAGACTTTGTATTATCAGTTCAATCTTACTACTCACTATTGGTCTGTTCAGGTTTTCTATTTCTTCCTGATTCAAACTTGGTAGATTGTATGTGTCCAGGAATTTATCTATTTTCTTTATATTTTCCAGTTTTTTAACATATAGTCGTTCATAATAGTCCCTGATAATCTTCACTATTTCTGTGGTATTAATTTTAATATCTTCTTTTTCATTTCTGATTTTGTTTATTCCAGTCTCTGCTCTTTTCTTTGAAGTAAGTTTAGCTAATAAGTATATTGATTTTATCTGTCTTTTCAAGAAATCCAACTTTTGTTTTGTTGATCCATTGTATTTTTTTTTTTAGCCTCTTTTTCATTTAGTTCTGTTTTGATCTTTATTATTAATGTTCTAATAATTTGGGGTTTGGTTTGTTCTTGGTTTTCTGGTTCTTTGAGGTTCATCATTAGGTTGTTTATTTGAAAACTTTCAAATAAAAATTCTAAATATGTATATGCACCCAACACTGGAGCACTTAGATATATAAAGCAAATATTATTTGATGAATATAAAGCAAATATTTAGAATTGTTATGTACACTTGCTGAACTGATCCCTTTATCATTATATAATGACCTTCTTTGTCTCTTATTATTTTTGCCTTAAAGGCTGTTTTATCTGATGTAAGTATAGCTATTCTTGCTTGCTTTTGGTTTCAATTTGCATGTACTATCTTTTCCCATTCCTTTACTTCCAGTCTTACGTATCTTTATAGCTGAAGTAAGTTTCTTGTAGGCAGCATATAACTACCCAATAGTTTGTTTTTAAATCCATTCAGCTAGTCTATATCTTTTAAGTGGAAAATTTATTCTATTCATGTTCAAGGTTATTTTTCATATGTGAGGACCTATTACTATCATTTTGTTAATTGTTTTCTGGTTGTTTTGTATATCTTTTATTTCTTCTTTTTCTCTTATTGTTTATTATTGTGATTCTATTTTCTGTAGTGGGAACATTTGTGTTTTTTCTTTTCTTCATTTGTACTTTCTCTGTCAATAAGTTTTACGATTTTATGTGTTTTCATGACCATAGATATTATACTTTTGCTTCCAGTTATTGGAATTTTTCAAGCATTTTTTGTAAGGCCAGTCTAATGGTGATAAATTCCTTCCATTTTTGCTTGTCTGGGAGATACTTTGTTTCTCCTTCATTTATGAAGGCTACTTTTCTTGGGTATAGTGTTCTTGTGTACTGTTATTTTTCTTTCAGCACTTTGAATGTATCATTCCATTCTTTCCTGGCCTGTAAGGTTTCTGCTGGCAAATCTGCTGTTAGTTTTATGAGGCCTTCCTTATATGTGACCAGATGGTTTTCTCTTGTTATTTTTTAGAAATCTCTCTTTGACTTTTGACAGTTTGACTGTAATGTGCCTTGGAGAAGACTTTTTTTTGAGTTGTGTCTATTTTAGGATCTCTGAGTTTCTTGTATCTGGATGTCTAAACGTTTTACTAGACTTGGGAAGATTTCAACTATTACTTCATTAAATAGGTTTATCCTTCTCTTCACCTTCTGGAATACCCAAAATTTGAATACGTGGTTGTTGAACGGTGTCCCTCATGTCACACAGGCTTTCTTCATTTTTGAAAATTCTTTTTTCTTCTTCTTCTTTTTTGTTTTTTATTTGACTAGGTTAGTTCAAAAGACCTGTTTTCAACTTCTGAAACTCTTTATTGTGCTTGATTTAGTCTATTGTTGTAGCTCTTGATTGTATTTTTTATTTTATTAATTGATTTCTTCAGTTCCAGGATTTTGTTTGGTTCTTTTTTTATGATATTTATCTTTTTGGTGAATTAATAACCTAAAATGTTTTTCTAATCTCTTTGTATTATTTATCCATGTTCTCTTTTATCTCACTGAACTTTTTAAATATTATTTTGAAATTTTTTTAGGCATTTCATAATTATTTTTTCACTATACTCTGTTGTTGGAAAGTTATTATGGTCTTTTGATGATGTCACATTTCCTTACTTTTTTATATTTCTTGCGTTTTTTTTTGATGTCTACACATCTGGTGTAACAATCATTTCTTCCAATGTTTTGGATTGGCTTTTATAGGTAAAGATTTTCTCCTGAAGATGTATCTCTATGGTGTTGGTTGGGTAGGGCATTTTACCTTTTATTCTTGATTCACACAATAGTGTAGTCTCTGTGATTATTTGGCTGTAAACAGTGTCAGCGGTGTTTGTGATTTTCTCAGTAACTTAAGTGCAATCATTAGTGGAGGCTAAGGTGAAATTTTGCTGAGGACAGGGACACCAGGTGGCAGAGATGGGCTGAGCTTGTCTGTCTTGGGCCCCTTGATGGCATACACAGGCACCAATAGTGAAGGTTCCAAGTGGTCTGATTCTTGGGCAGTTTAGATGTCAGCAGTGGCAGCAGTGGGCTAGGTAGGTGGGAGGATACTCATGCCCATGAGAAGCATGTGTGTCGAAGGTAATGACAGTAGTGGTGGTGGGACAACTTTCAGGCTTCCAAGTGGCACATGCTGGTGTTACTGGTGGCTATGATAGGTTGGGTGGGCCAGTCGTCAGGCCCCCATGGGGTGTATGTGAGTGGTGTATGTGTGTGGTGGTAGCAGCAGGCTGGGTGGGCTCATCCTTAGGCCCCTGGGAGCACTGCTCAGATGCCTGTGGGGGTGCTCAGATACCAGCAGCATACTTGGGCACTGGGCTGGCAGGGCAATGCCAGGCCAGGTAGTCCTGTCTTTAGGCTCACTGGTGGTGCATATGAGTACAGCCTGTGGTGGTCAGGGTGGAGTGATCCCCAGGCACCTGTGTTGTGTGTTTGGGTGGTGGCAGCAACAAACGGAGTGGACAGGGAGAGCCTGCCCTCCAAAGGTATTCACATGCACAGCAACTCTGCTTCTGGTGGGGTTGGGGTTCCTGTAAGTGACAGCAGCCACAGGTAGGCAGTTTTCAGGCTTTGGAGAGCACGTGCTTTGGTTCCCTTTGTGTAGGGGCAGCCTCTCCAGTGCACTGCACTGCTTGTTCCCAGAGCATAGGACACTGTGTGGGCTAGAATACTGGGGACTTTGCCACACTGTTGTGTCCATCTGGCATCACACTGTTGCAGCCCTCTTGGTGGATGGGGTGGGTACGCCAGTGGGGCTCCAGGGATGTGGAGATGCAGGGTATATTGAGCCCCAGGATGTAATCTGGTGGGTGTTGGGCTCTCAAAATGGCACCATATTGTAGCTGCTTGTGTTTTGGAGGGTGTGTGGGCCTTGTATGAGATCTCTTCCTGGAAGAGTGCCATTATATTGACTCCAGATTGTGCCCTATACTGGTATCAGGGCCCATGAGGGCCAAGGGACTCTCCTGTGGCTAGGATTTCAGGAGTCCATGGTGGGAATGTGGACTGCTGGGGATCTCTCACTCACCCTTTCCTCACTCTGGGGGACCTCTCCAGGCTCCCAGCCAATCCTTGCCAGGCCAGCTGCCTCTCTTCCCTCTCCTTCTGTGTTTCAGGGGTTTCCTGTCACTTTGCTGAAATTCCAATGTTCTATCTTATGTTCTCTATTTGAAATGTGATTTTCTACTTGCTATTTTGGTCCTTTATGGAGGAGGTGAGTGCAGATACCTGAAGTCAGATATCCTGAAACCCCTAACCCCCCAGTCTTCTTTTTAAGAAAAAAAGTACTGTACAGAGAGTGGAAGTGTTTTACTTTATGTCAATGGTTTTGCTTAATATTCCTGAGTTGACAGCATTATTGATTTGCTCATCAGTAATGTAAATGTAAACAGATTTAATTTAAACATTTTAACTTTGGAAATGAGCATCATATGACATGAACTAATACTAAGAGTCTCAGAAATGACTTAATTTACAAAAGTAGCTACAGAAGAAGGGTTGGTAAACTATAGCTCATGGACCAAATCTGGCCTTTTACCTTTTTTTGTATAGCTTAGAGGCTAAAAATGGCTTTTACTTTTAAAAACTGGGCAGGACATTTATTAGGGCTTGCCACTGGTCTGTCAAAGGGATATGAAGGAAGGATTGCGCAGAACAAGAAGTTGGACTATAACGCAGTCCCCATGAAGGTCTCCACTGTGCCCACAGGGAGCCATAGAGCTGGACTAGCTCTTCAGAGTTTTCTTGATAGGTACAGAGGAGCTGGGTCTTTGTATTCCCACATGGATATCTGAATGTGAGCTGTCTCTGAAAGGAAGTACCATACAGCTTTGAGCAAGGCAGTCCTCTTCAGCTAAAGCTATCCTCAAAGAAAACTGAAGATTGAAGATCATGTTCCGTTAACATTCTCAGCAGCTGAGGAACAAGTCTTTCACTCCTGAAGAGGCTCCTATCTGGCCTGTGGTCTTCCTACAGAGTGGGCGCCGTTTTTCTAGCTTTTCCCCGCAGTTCCCTGGTCTCATAGCATGGAGCAACACAGAAAGCAGCATAGATGCGTTCTAAGAAAGAACACATCAGTGAGGAACATTAACGATAGACAGTTCTTTCTGAGAGCTAGAGCTGAATTTAAGCTAGTCACCCAAAGTTCTCATGGTGGAGCCATCCAAAGACAGAAAAAAGGAGCAATAAAGAGACACTGTCAGTCTCAAGAATGGAAGAGTCAAAAAGGGAATAGACCCTCAGAAGACACATTGCAGGGCCTCTTGTGAGTTCCTGATCATGTCAAGTGTTCTATCCTCTGCAAAAGGACTCCATAAATGTCCAACCCTATAAACACCTGGCTAAAGTGACATAGTAGCAAAGAAGGGGGAGTCTTGGGATCTCTTTTAAAGCCTACCACCATTTTCTCCCCTTTAACACTAAGTCTCTTTGGTTAACCCTATGGCTTCTACTCTAAATCTCTTCTGATAGGGCAGAGATCTGTTCTCATTTGTTGGCAACTTTTTCTTTCCTGCAAAACTCACTTCAGATTCACCTCGTGAGGAAGTGGTTGAAGTTATCCATAAGTTACTACTGCACTGACTGTCACTACCTCCTACCCTCTTGGAGTTTGTGCTGTAAGTTTACAAATGTAGAGAGAACAAACCCTGAGGTGGCTGTGTTATCTCACCTTCAGGGATGGTGCTTTGTATGTCATAAGCAGTCAGTAAATATTGAACCAGCACAACAAATATGATTCATAGAAAGAGGAGTGACTCACCTGACATTACACAAAGAGAGTGATTCATAAAAATGGACCAGAGATCTTAGTTCCAAACATTCTTCAATACCACCTAGTTGTGTGTTTTATTATTATTATTATTTATTTTCTTTCATTCTTTTATCTTTTTAAAGTCTAAAGCATTCACTTACTGGAACATAAATGTTAACATTAATTTTATTTAAAAAAATCTGTACTATTTAATATAATGCTTGTGTTTCCCTTTATTCTTTAGTCTTTAAAATCTAACATTCTTACAGTAGTTTCTGTTCAATCAAATACCATTTTCTTTTCTTGTGAAAGGAATTATTGCATCTGGATGAATAAGAAGATTAAAAAGAGGGTTGATATGAAGGTCTTGATTTCCTTTTCTCCAGTATTGAGGGAATAAGGTCAATGTGATTCAAGGATAGAATGAAATAATATACCTGAAGTTGATTCTTTAAACCATAAAAAGCTAAGCAAATGTTTTACCACCATAGATAAAAGGTTTTATTTGTATATTGTTCCCAATGATACTTTTTATTTATTTTATTTTATTTTATTTTTCCAGCGATTCATTTTATTTTATTTTTTTAGTTGTCCAATTAATTTCTTTCTATTTTTATTTTTATTTTTTTTGTGCACATCACACTCATTATGTATGTATGTACCCATCCCCTCCTCCCTGCTCCCGTCTGCCCGACACCCAATAAATGTTGTTCCTGTGTGTCCACTTAGGTGTTGATCAGCTAATACCAATTGGCTGGTGAGTACATGTGGTGCCTGTCCATCCATTCTTGGGATACTTCACTTAGTAGAACGGGTTTCA
>CAUYRT010020422.1:0-28661 GCA_963574885.1 Lepilemur ruficaudatus
GCTACTCGGGAGGCTGAGGCAGTAGGATCACTTGAGCCCAGGAGTTTGAGGTTGCTGTGAGCTAGGCTGACGCCACGGCACTCACTCTAGCCCGGGCAGCAGAGTGAGACTCTGTCTCAAAAAAAAAAAAAAAAAAAAAAATATGGAACAGCAGGTAGTCATGAAAATGTTTTAGAAGACTATTTAATGATAGGGTGAAATGTATAAAATATATTTAAATGAAAGGAGCAGATTGAAAAATTATTCCAATTGCTAACAAATTTTTGCACTTGAAATCTGGAAGAATAATGTATACATTCCTCATAGTGGTGGTAGGTTTATATATACTTAAAATTTTTATCTTTTTCCTTTTGAGTATTTTCTATATTTTTCAGCAACAGACTTGTATTACATTTTGGTTTCAGAGGGAAAAAGTTATAACAAAGAAAAATGAAGCAGTGTAAGTCTGTCAATTATGGTGCTAAAAATATCCTTCCCTGCCCCAATGCCAGGACTTAATACAGAAGTGATAAAGAAGGAAATAGTGTCTTCTCTTTAAAATGCCATATAACGTTTTCTTTTACACAAAGAGCACTTATACATATGAAATAAATATCAGGCATAATTTGTATATTTTTACTGGTTTATTATAACAAAGATAAAATGAGAACATGTTACTGTGAAATCATTAGTCAGAATCAGATTGATTTATTAAACTTAATTTTTATAAGACTACCTAAATATTAAATGAAACACTTTTAGTTTAATTTCTGTTAAAATTTAATTTATGTTAAAACATTCACAACTTTGATATTTGGATGTGTGTTTGGTGTTTATATTTCTGAAAACATTTTTGTTCAGTCAAAGATGGGGCAAGAGTTGATTTGTGGTGAATTACATAAACTATTATTTAGGTTTGTGTTTTAATTTACAGGCTTCTGTAATGTATCCCAATCCTGATCCCTTAGAAACACAAACAGGCGTTCTTGACTTTTATGGACAAAGATCATGGCGACAAGGAATACTAAGTAAATAATTTTTCCCTCCACCTCTTTCTCAACCTCAGAAGGCAAAGATAGCTATCTTAATTTTTCCATTGGCTCTGTTAGGCATAAGAAATTATGTTGAAGTCAAAATGTGTGCAAACATTTTTTTTTTAAGATTTGCAGTTTCTTAGTTTTTAGAATGCTTTGTATCACTACATCTTAGAGTAACTTTATAATTAACGATGTTGATGTGATTAAAACATTTGGACATCTGTTGTCTTAAACACAAGCCACTGTTGTCTATTAAATATTAATAATTCAAGTTAACTTTAGCAATTTATCTGTCATTTAACAAGTGTTGAGTTGTATCACCTTAAAAACAATTTCTCTGCATCTTTTTTATGTTTTATACATAATTTAATTCAAGCAGTATCTGGGGCAATTGAACCTTAGGTGTTAAGAAATTATTTACTTTAATCTCCAGAGTATATTCTTCATAGAGGATGATATTGATATTACAATTCAGATGGTTGATTCCACTAAGAACATTGAGCTCAGTAATGTTCCCCTCAGAACAGAGATCACAGAGAATTTCCATGTTAACAAAGCTGTCTCTTAGAACCTTTAAGATTCTAGAATGTTTAAGAGTCTTAAATATGTTATATTAAAGTGAAGGATTCAAGGAGTGTACACATACAATGTTCATGTGAAGATTTATGTTAAATGAGCTATCTAAGATGGGTTGCGTCTTATTTTATACAGGTTTTGATCTTTCTGATCCTGAAAAAGAGAAGGTAGGAATTCTTGCCATTCAGCTGAAGGAGAGAAATGTTGTTCACTCTGTAAGTTTTTTTCCAATATAAACTAGTATTTACAGTATTCAAGAAAAATAAGAAATTACTTTTATTGAAATGTTTCCTACTTTATTTTTTCTACCAGGAAATAATAATAACTCTTCTGAGCAATGCTGTTGCACAATTCAAGAAGTATAAGTGTCCAAGAATGAAAAGCCATCTCAGTATGTATCCATAACATGCCACAATTTTATACAACTTTGAGTGATTTTAAATTATGTACATAAATCTTTTTTCCTTTATAGTGGTTCAAATGGGAGAAGAATATTATTATGCAAAGGATTATACCAAAGCTTTGAAGTAAGCCCTGTTCACTATTTATTTTTCTAAGTAGTCTGATGACCTTACAGTGAAATTGCAATAGAAATTTATATTGGAGGATTATTATTTTCATATTTATTTCTATTACACACCATTTCTGTAATATTTTTTAAAGTGCCGTCTGCTGGCACAATCTTTCAAAGTTTTAGGAAATCCCTTTTTTTCTTCTAGAACTCGTCAAACCCTTTCTTGTGGAGCTATTTCAGTATGTCGTACATATTGTCTTTTAGGTTGCTGGATTATGTGATGTGTGATTATCGGAGTGAAGGATGGTGGACTCTACTCACGTCTATACTGACTACGGCTCTGAAGTGTTCCTACCTCATGGCCCAGTTAAAAGATTACATTACTTATTCCCTAGAACTCCTTGGAAGAGGTAACTTGATGTCTTTCGCAAAATTCTCAGTCCGTAAAATGATTTAGCATCTTTAAACTTTTTAAAATTTGAAGAATAATTTAGTCTTACATATTTAGCAGTACTTTCACTACTTGCAAGTCACTGTGCTTAGTCATCTTAAAAGAGATATTTATTATAAAATATTTTTAAAGGCTAGGTGTGTAATCCTAGCACTCTGGGAGGCTGAGGCTGGAGGATCGCTTGAGGCCAGGAGTTCCAGACCAGCCTGAGCAAGAGCAAGACCCCATCTGTTCAGAAAATAGAAAAATTAGCGGGGTGTGGTGGTGTGCACCTATAGTTCCAGCTACTTGGGAGGCTTAGGCAGGAGGATTGCTTGAGCTAGGAGCTTGAGGTTGCAGTGAGCTGTGATGATGTTACTGTACTCTGGCCTGGGTGACAGAGTGAAACCTTGTTTAAAAAAAAAATACACATATATATATATATATAAAATAAGGATAGTGGACTTGCCTGTCTTACAGTCCTGATTTTTTTCCTTCTTTCTTCATATTAGCTTCAACTCTGAAAGATGACCAGAAATCTCGGATAGAAAAGAACCTCATAAATGTCTTAATGGTAAGTTGGAGTTGTTTATATAAAATGTATTGTATTGTACGGATATGTATACCTGTATCTACATCTATATATGTGCGTGTGTATGTATATATAGGTTTTTTTTTTTCTCTAACTGATTCAATGAATGTTTAACTTTGTTGGTGCAGAATGAAAGTCCTGATCCAGAACCTGACTGTGATATCTTAGCTGTGAAAACTGCTCAGAAGCTGTGGACAGACCGAGTTTCTCTGGCTGGCAGCAATATTTTCACAATAGGAGTACAGGATTTTGTGCCATTTGGTAGGTAGCCGACATCTACAGTATTTCAGAGAAATCATTCTTATAGGTGCAAAATAATACATACAAAAATCAAGAAAGAATTTTCAAAGTACAATCATTTTTTGATAAACTGATTTTGTTTCTCCTCAGTGACTTATAAAGATAATCAACATAAATACTTGATTTATGTCTTAAAATATACTTTGTTCATTTGTAGTTCAAGTATTATTAGAAACACACTTGACTGTCTAGGCAGGTATTTTGAACTAAGTTAATAACAAAATGATTCTTTTTCTTTAAAATCTCATCACCTACATTTCAGGAGTGTCTATGTTTTTAAAATTAAAGATGGTTTTAAATCTATAATTTATTTAAATTTTCTTTCAAAAAGTGAGCTACATTTATGTCTGTTGAAATGCCTTAAGTGTGAAAGTCAGTAATAATGGACAATGTAGATGTGTCTTTTCTGAAGAGTGTGGGTCACAGAATAATGTGTGTGGGTCTTGTATATCTGGTAGTGTGTAACTCAGCCCTCTTGTTTCATTTCTAGTACAATGCAAAGCCAAGTTTCACGCCCCAAGCTTTCATGTTGATGTTCCTGTTCAGTTTGATATTTATCTGAAGGCTGATTGTCCGCATCCCATTAGGTTTTCCAAGCTCTGTGTGAGCTTTAATAATCAGGTAATGATACTTTTTGATGTGTTTTTACCATGTGTGTATCTTATTGTAGCTTGCATTAAACTGGATAAAAACAAGCTTCATGACCTTTGCTAACGTCTCTTTCAGGAATACAACCAGTTCTGTGTAATAGAAGAAGCATCCAAAGCAAGTGAAGTTTTAGAAAATTTGACTCAAGGAAAGATGTGCTTAGTTCCTGGTAAAACAAGAAAATTGTCATTTAAGTTTGTTGCAAAAACTGAAGATGTGGGAAAGAAAATTGAGGTTAGTTATGAAATTTACAATAAAAATATTTTTAATTATAAAAATAATATATTTATATCAGAAGTTTAAATAATACAGGTTTATTAAGTAAAAAATGAAAGTCTTCCATATGGACTTCCCAAGAGAAATCATTCATAATAGTTTGGTAGGTTTCCTTCCGGAAACTTTTCTGTGAACATATTTATAGTTTAAAATTTTTTTCAGTTAAAAAAATTTGGGAGTACATTGTACATAATACTCTGGTAGCTGGCTTTTTTCACTTAATAGTGTGTATTAGACATCATTTCCTCATTTATTAATGGCTACATAATTAGTTAAGCAGTTTTAAACAATATATACTACATAGTATAGCAAATATATTTTATGTAATATATAATTCAGGCTAAATATCTTTGATATTTAAACATTGCTGATTGCACATTTTTAAAGAAAAAATGAACTATATATTTTAAAAGATTAAGGTAGATAATTGAAATGACTCTTAGAAATAAATGATATAAATAATATTTTTATTGAACATAAACTCTGGAGCCGGAGTATGTGGGTTTAAATTCCAGCTCTACAGCTTACTAGCTTGTATCTCAGTGTATTCATCTGTAAAATGGGAATAGTATAATAATTGTATTCTGTTTCTTAGGATTTCATGAGCATTACATCAGTTGATGTAAATTGCTTGGCATTGTGATTAGCACAGAGCAAACACTCGTTCAGTGCTTGTTTTCCATGACTTGAATGGGAATGGTTAGCTAATCTATACTTGGGACCACTGCTAAGACAGATGGTACATATACTACCAATATTCCCGTAATAATTTCTGTGAACCTCTTGATTTTATAATCTATATCCAGAGTTTTTGGATTTTTTTTAAAATCCTATATGATTTTGACTAAATCCCTAATCGTATATTTTATTTTTTTCGTGAGGAAGCCTATCAGACAGAAATCATATTTAATTATCCTATTTTGAGTCCTTTTATGAATTAGTTGGAAGGAACAGTTACTCAATTAATAAAGCAGTCCATTGCTAGTACTATAAATATTTTCAAGAAAGTTATTTATGTAATTATAGATTAGTTTATAAATGTATTCATGGTCATCAAAATATTTCATTCAGCAACTGCGAATTGGGCATCTGTTACATCAGGTACTGTGCAGCAAGTGCTAAAATCATAACAGTACTGTACACTCGGTCTCTTAGCTAGAGAGTCAAGTTATCTCTATTTTAAAGGTAAAGAAGTTGAAACCCAGAGCACAGTTAACCCAGAGCCAGAATAAGATTCTAATAGCAGTTGTTCTGCTTTCCGTTACACTGTGGGTCTCTAAATGAAGTCCACCGTACAGCACGATTTTGTTAAGAGGGGCTGGTGACAAGCAAGTATAAGGTGGTATTTCTGACAGACTTTCTTCATTTAGATTACTGCAGTGGATCTTGCTCTGGGCAATGAGACAGGAAGATGTGTGGTGTTGAATTGGCAGGGAGGAGGAGGAGATGCTGCTTCCTCCCAAGAAGCTTTACAGGCAGCTCGATCCTTCAAAAGACGACCTAAGCTCCCTGACAATGAGGTTCACTGGGACAGCATCATCATTCAGGCAAGCACAATGTGAGTGTACTTTGCCTGGCAGATGATGTTAAAGGTCATCCTCTTTTTTCTTTTAAATGCTTTGTTAAAGTGATTTATTTATTTATTTTTAAAAATCAGTGACTTAGCTAAGATTTCTTTTCAAAGGATCATTTCCAGAGTTCCAAACATTTCTGTACAACTGCGACATGAGCCTCCTGCCCTGACTAACGAAATGTATTGTTTGGTTGTAACTGTTCAATCCCATGAAAAGACCCAAATCAGAGACGTGAAGCTCACTGCTGGTTTAAAACCAGGTAAGCATTTGCTTTTTAAGTTTGATCAGTATTAACCCAACATAAAATAAGCATCAATGGTGTTAATTACAGGGCCTTTGTTTAAAAGGAGGTATGACATAGTGCTCTTCACACAGTATTGATTGTTAGGATAAAGTTTGACTTCTTTAATTTAAAACACCAATATTAACACTTTTAGGACAGGATGCCAATTTAACTCAGAAAACTCATGTGACCCTTCATGGAACAGAACTGTGCGACGAGTCCTACCCGGCTTTACTCACTGACATTCCTGTCGGAGACTTACGACCAGGGGAACAGGTGAACTTGGTCAACTGGGATTTTAGAGGAAATCAGTTAGTTTGAAATTTTAAATGCACAGTGAGTGTTAGATAGTTTCAGAGCATTTTAATAGCATATCCTAGGACTAAAAAAGTGATTTACCTAATGAGCATTTTATATACGTTTTACATATTTGAATGTGTAAAATATCTTAACAGTTTTTCTACAACGGATTTTAGAACAAATAACCATGAGGAGAATTAGTTACCTAATAAAATAACTATTGTTTGTAACAGTGCAATAATCTCTCAATTAACTTCTGTTTCTGAACCAAGTCCAAAAAATTTTGGGTAAGTTGAGAATGCTAATGAAAAAAGATGCAGGTAGCAGTGGTCCCCCTCTTATTTTGTGGCAGAAGTATAATCAGGGTACACTGTCATGATGGAAGCTTTGATTAGCTACCCTGCAACATCCTATGAAAGTGATAAAAAATTTAGTCAGTTTAGAAAGTGGGGAATATTATCCTAAAATATATATTATTATCAGGAGGAAATCTCCAAAATATTGATGAAATTGTAACAATTTTTTTGTTATAGCTGGAAAAAATGTTGTATGTTCGCTGTGGAACAGTGGGTTCAAGAATGTTTCTCGTGTATGTTTCTTACCTGATCAATACCACTGTTGAAGAAAAAGAAATTGTTTGCAAGTGTCACAAGGTATTTTTTTGTAACTACTTCACAAAGCATCATATATGGAGTATTCCTCTATTTTTGTTAGTTTATCTGTAAAAATAAGCAGCTTGTGTGCTTATTATATAGCCTGTTATAAATTTTAATTAAACATCTGTTGGGTTTTTTTATTCTTTATGTTGAGATACATTTAAGCTAGTATTCATTGCTCAAACATGAGACAGAAAATTGGCTTACATGGCTTTTCATATAGAGAATCAACAGGTTTGAGATCTCAAGCAAGTCACACATTAGACAAAATCTGTAAATTGGCTTATATGCAGAAGTTTTGGGAGGAAAGGAGGCCTCCCTTTTAAAAATATTTTTTTCTATTATTATAAAAGATTCTTGTGAAAATTATTTTTGGTAAGTATACATAATAAGAGTGAAAACAGGAATTATTATAGTTATAGTCCAAGAACTCAAAGGCAGCTGCTAACCCTTTGATGTATTTTTCATTGGTCTCTTTTCTTTTTATGGAGATTTTTGAGGGGCCATGTTTTTAAATAGATTTAACTATATTGCATATAATGTTTATATCCTTTTTATTAATAGAAAGTTATGATATTTAGTAGCTTCTTGGTCCTAGAAGCAGTGTTGTCTCAGCTTTTTCTTAGGAATTGGGTCCTCAGCCCAGCAGAGGAGAAGGCCTGGCAATCTGAGGATCTATAGTTTTATTACTGCACAGAGTCTGGGCCATGGGCTGTTTACAAGTCATTGGGAAAGAAAACCATCCCAAAAAAGTTAGCAGTATTTCCCAAGTGGGAAGAAGAAAGGCACATAAGGTACTGTCAGAAATTTCACACAGCCCAGTGTAATACATAGAGCCTTAGATAGTGAATTAGGAGATAAGGGTGCTAATGTCAGCCCTTTATATGTGAGACTAAAGAGACTATACAGCATCCCAAATCCTAAAATTTGAAATCTGAAGTCTCAAAATCTGAAACTTTGAGTGCCAGTGTAACACTCAAAGGAAATGCTCATTGGAGCATTTTGGATTTGGAATATTCAATATTTGGAATATTTGTATGATGCAAATATTCCAAAATCAAAAAAATCCAAAATCTGAAACACTTCTGGTCCTGGGCATTTCAGATAAGAGATCCTCAGCCTGTAAAACGTTCCCAAGGTCACATGGCTGTATGTCCAAGGTCACAGAGCTAGTAAGTATGTATCCAGCCAGGATTAGAATCCAGATTTATCTGGCACTACATCTTGAACGAAACCAAGAGGCTGGGTTATTTGTTTTGAGAGATACAATAACCCCATTGTATTTCTAACAGACTTTTAGAGCATGTTGGTTGAGAGTATGGGCTCCAGGGCTGTTTCAGTTCAGTTTCTGTGCCTTTGTTACTTTCTAGCTATGAGACCTCATCTTAAAGTGGCAATCATAATAGCTCCTGTTTCCTTGAGTGATAGGAACATTATATAATGCTTATATAGGGATTGTAATAGTGTGTCATACTACTATGGTTATTATTTTATTTATTTTGAGTCAAGGTGAGGTAAAGCGCTTGGACAAAAGGAAGACCCAGATTCTAGGCCTGGCACCACTAGCTTTGTGGAACTCTGGTTCCTCCACTACAAAATGGCCCGATGGCTGCCCTGCCTGCTTCACTAGATCCGACATCAGTAATGTGTAAGAAAGCACTTTGCAGTGTGAATTGTTGTAAACCCGTAAGATAACTTACTAGAAATATTAGATCTCTCTACATAGATTTTCACAAATATTATGCAAGAGGAAGACCTTTACTTCTTAATGTATAACTTCGAATTATTTATCGATCAGTTATAGATTGTGTTTTGTATGCCTCTATTTTTAAAACTTTATATAAAAAGATTTAGAAAAACCATTGAATGTGCCCTTTAAATTTTCTCACAGGATGAAACTGTAACAATAGAAACAGTCTTTCCATTTGATGTTGCCATTAAATTTGTTTCTACAAAGGTAAGTTCCTGTGAGGCATATTGGAAATCATTTATGTTATAGAAATTGACTGAAAAAAAATAGATGAATGTAATTCCTGACAGACCTTCTATCTTCATTTGTGACAGTTCGAGCACCTGGAAAGGGTTTATGCTGACATCCCCTTTCTGTTGATGACGGACCTTTTAAGTGCCTCACCTTGGGCCCTCACTATTGTGTCCAGCGAGCTACAGCTTGCTCCTTCCATGACCGCAGTAGATCAGCTAGAGTCCCAAGTAGACAAAGGTGAGACTTTGGAGCATTCCCACCTAAATAGAAGAAGGAATTGTGTGCATACATGTGTGGTACGTGCATGTGTGAGCTAACAATGTTAACTGTTTAGTAAGTGAGGGAACTTGGAGACTTACATTCACAAAAGCAAATACATATAGAATTAAGTTAGAATTAGTATTATTTACCATTTGCTTGAGTATACCTGATTTTAAAAAATCGTATTTTTTCTACCATAAGAAAGCTACAGTTTGAAAACTGTACTTGAAAGTAAAGTAAGAATTTTTTTGTATTTGAATTTTTTAAAGATTGTTTTTCTTATTAATTTTTAATTAATGTTTACTGTTTATAATTTGAAATGGGAAAAGATATTTATTAAAGAAACATAGGGAAATATAGAAAAGTAGAAGATAAATTTTCTGAATCACCCAATTAAAACAATTTCTAGAACAGATTCAAATCCAGAATGACACCTTTCTGATTTAGTGTACTTTGGGCTTGTATGCTTCTTGAGCTCTTAAAGGTAATAGAAATTAATTTGAATGTTAACCCAAGCAAAATTGTATTCAACTGTATTATTATAAGGTAAAAACTGTGAGAAGAAAAATCATGATGTATTCCTTAAACCAAATATAAACCAGTTGTTTTATTTGCTCTATTTGTCTGTCTGCTTTATTTCAGTGTTACAGTCACTGAACACCGACAGTGTTCAGTCATTGTTAATTCTCAATACAGCTTAAAATTAGATGAGAAATTATCAGAATTACAATGTATTTTTGTATCTGCCCTGAAAATATATTGCAATATCTGTCAATTAATAATCAACAAATATTTATCAGGGGCTTCACTATGAGGCACCAGGCTAGGCTCTCAAGAAGATACCAAAAAGATCAGACAGTCTCCGTAGTCACGTCTCTGTGTTTTAGAAACTCACCATAACGGAGATACTATTTCCCTTTGGAATGATAGAATAATTGGGTTTTTGTCCAGTCTACAGTCCTTCACTATACTAGCTGAGCTATCAAAGGGTACACAGAACAACTGGGTTTTTGCACAAGATCTTGGCATCAGATCTTTATGTAATATCAATAGATAAAAATCAAACATGTCCCTAAACCTTTCTATTTAAATGCTAAAAATATGTTCTATATTCTGTAATGTAATGATAATAAAAAGCATATTTTGCTTTCAGAATGTCTTCGTAACCTTTTTATTTCTCCTTGAAACTTGGTTTTGTCTTGTGTTTTTGGAAATTACTATCTCTGGTTCTACTTTATTTTTCTGTCCTATCTTTTCTCCTAACATGCTAATTTGGAGTAATCATGAGCTTTGGAGTCAGACTGAACTAGATTCACATCTCAGCCCTACCACTTGTTCTTTTGTTAACTTGGATGGTCCATTTCATTTCATCACTTTGCAGAGCTAAAGACTATGATGCATGTGAAATAATGAAATAACGTATATGAGATAATATGAAATATCTTACCTCGATGCTCATCTTTTAACAGCTCAATAAAAGCTGGTTATTTGTCCATTTTTACTGATTCCTTTTCTTACCCTGAGAATGTTGGTCCTCTCCAAAATCTTGACTGTGGTTTCCTTTTTCTTTCTCTACAAGTCTTCAGCTGCCACACCACCTTAAGCTGCCTATATTCTCTAGTCCAGTTAGAGGAGTCACTGTACACCTAATCCAAGCTAGAAACTGCAGGGGAAAACTGCAGTCGTTCTTCACACCCACATCCAGCCGGCACAATGTTTTGTCCTCTCAACATCTCTCGAGTTCAGCTTGTCATCTCTGTCCTCACTGCCATCCTCACCTTTTCACACCTGGTCTGTAGAGATAGCTGCTTAGCTGCTTTCCTCCTTGCCAGCCATTCTCTTCCTAGTCTGCCTTTTATACTGCTGCTGGAGTTTGATTCCTCAAAACACCTTTTTAAAGTAGGCATGACAAGTTCAGTGTCATGCCTGAAAAAACTTTTGTGACATGCTAGACCTTATCCAGTCAGGCTCTAGCTTTACAGCTAGGAAGGTAGGAAAATTTATCTTCTATTTTTCTGTATTTTCCTAAGTGTCTTTAATAAACATCTTTTTCCATTTCAAGTTATAAATAACAGTAAATGTTAATTTAAATTAGTAAGAAAAAAATCTTTAAAAAATTCAAATACAAAAAAATTCTTATTTTACTTTCAAGTACATTTTTCACATAAGTACCATGCACTAACCGATTGTGCCACTGGAGCTCCTCAAGTACAGTTTTCAAAGTGTAGCTTCCTTATAGTAGGAAAAAAATCTGATCTTTTAAAGTCAGATTTTAAAATTTCTACTTCCTTTTGCTTTTTCCCAGACTTCAGCTAAGGCAGACTTATAACATTCATCAAACTTTGCCCCCAACACCTTTCGAACATACTATTACTTTTGTCTAAAACCCTTTCTCTGTTTTCAACCTGTTGAACTCTTGCTCTTCAGGGGTCATGTAAGCTTTAACTCTTTGATCCAAGCAGGGCTAAGTACTCTTCCTTTACTCACATGGTACTTTTGTAGATACTTATATTGTAACACTTATTATATTGCAATTATTTATCTATAAATATAGCTTCCGGCCAGGCTGGTGGTGTAAGCCGGTAATTCCAGCATTTTGGGAGGTTGAGGCAGGAGGATCACTCGAGGCCAGGAATTTAAGACCAGCCTGGGCAACATAGCGAGTCCTCATCCATGCAAAAATATTTAAAAATTAGCTGGTGTGGTGGCATGTGCCTGTAGTCCCAAGTACTCAGGAGGCTGAGGCAGGAGGATCGCTTGAGCCCAGGAGTTCGGGTCTGCCGTGAGGTAGTGTGCCACGGCAATCCAGCCTGGGTGACAAAGGGCGACCCTATCCAAAAAAAAAAAAAAAAAAAAAAGGCTTTCTTACTAAACTGTGTGCTCATTTAGAGCCAGAACTGTGTCTTTTTCATCATATTGCCAGCATCATAGTAGTTGGTTAATAAGTGTTTATTAAATTAAGAAATAATCTCTGGTTTGAATCGCCAGTGCATTAGTTCCTATTGCTGTAACAAGTGACCACAAAGTTAGTGGCTTAAAACAACACAGATTTGTTGTCTTAAAGGTCTGGAGGTTAGAAATCCAAAAACAAATGGTTGCATTCCTCAGCTCATGGCTCCTTCCTCCACCTTAGAAACCAGCAGTGTAGCCCTTGTATGTCACAAATAGACTCTAATGTTAACCGTCAATAAACATCATGGTCATTTTGGTTAACTTCTTAGAATCAAGGAGAACTTTGGTAGAGTTTAAAATGAATGGCCCAGGTTTTTAAAAACGTGATCTCAGGAGGTTTGAACTGATGTAGTTTTTATTTACTGGGCTACAATATCATGTCCTAGTCTTAAAATTACTTTAAAGTACTTAGTTACAGTAAAGGTTGATTCAGCTTTTTTTCCCTTTCCCTGCTGTTCTCCGTACACAATCAGACCTCCATTAATCTACCACAGCCTTCTTCATCAGAAAACCATAAGAATAATAACCTGATATTTAGGGAGTTTTTAATTATTTCAAAGTTTCACTCACAGATTTGCTGAAATTGGCATTAAATAAGCACTGTGGCCTGTTTGCGTTTAAAGAAGAGACATTGCAGGCTTTAAACTGCTGAAAGGTAGGGAACACTTGGTTTAGGTGAGCACTTATCTTGTCATCAGGGAATTTACTATAAAATTGGCTAGAAGAAAGCATCTTTGCACAAAGAAGTGGGTAGCCACATCAGGCAATGATGAGGCAATGTGAGTGGTATCAGTAATACAGATTGAGTATCTCTTATCCAGAACACTTGGTACCGGAAGTGTTTTGTATATCTGGTTGTTCAGATTTTGGAATATTTGCATTATACTTACTGGTTGAGCATCCCTAATGTGAAAATCTGAAATCTGACCTTGAACATGACCTTTGAGCATCATGCTGGCCACTCACAGAGTTTGGATTTTGTGTTTGGATATATGTGTTTACTCAGAGAAAGCCAGAATTTTCTGTAGTGACATTTTGAATACTTAAAGGGTGACTAAAGTTTTTTCTTTTCTTTTTATCTACCCCAAAATATTTCCTTTGGAAGCATGAAATAATTGGGAAAAAGAAGAATACCCATAGGATATTCTTTCTCCAAGCTTCCCACATCCATTAGTTTCAACAGGACTTGTTGGCAGGCGTATAGATGTCTCACTGGTTTTTATTGTAATGGAATATTGATAGATTAGCAAAAACAGTGGACTCTGTGACCTTGAAAAAGTCATTTAACATCCGTGAGCCTTAGTTTCTAAGTCTCTATCAATAATATATATCTGATAAGCTATTCCTTCTTTGTTACGTTACTTGGATGTAGAACTCTCCTTTCGTAGGAGAAACCGTTGCATAGGAGTTATAAAGACTCTTCCTTGTAGTTGTTTTACAGACTGGAGAGAGTGCTAGTGAATGCTTTTGTCTTCGATGCCCGTCTGTTGGCAACGTTGAAGGTGGAGTAGCAACTGGGCATTATATTATCTCCTGGAAGAGGTAAAAATTGTATCAATCCCATCTTCTCTTCATTGTCTTTATTCCATACCTTTATTATTTGTCATTGTCACTTAATAGTTGAGAGCTTATATCATTCTGAAAAGCAGAAGAGAAGTCATGTGGATATGACTGACCATAAAACACAAAGACTAAAAAAAGGATAAGCTTTAGTTTGTGTTTGTCACAATTCATAACTTACATGGTAATTAAATTTTAGCCAAATTAAATCTGAACACAAAGGGTATATGTATAAGAATGTTCATAGCAGCCCTGATTATAATAGTGAAAAATTAGAAAAAAGTAAATGCCCATTAATAGGCAAGTGGATAAATTGTGGCACATTCATACAGAGGAGTACTATGTATCAGTGAAAATGAATGAACCAGAGCTCTGTTGTCAACATCTTAATGTATAGTGGACAAAGCAAGCTAAAGATGAGAATATGAACAAATTGCATTGAAAAACGTGTAAAACATACTATATATTTCTTAGGACTACATACATACATAATTTGGAAAGATGTCCAGAAATACATGGGAATGATAGATGTCAAATTCAGGATAGTAGTTAACCTCTGGAGTGCAGGGTGGGGTGCAAGCAGGAAGGGCTTTGCCGAAAGATTCAGCTGGATTTTCACATTTTTTTCTTACACTGGAGTGTAGATACATGATATTTCATGTATTATTCTCTTAAAATGGCTTAGTTATTTTCATAAGTTTTGAAACAGGGACTAAAAAGTATTATTTACAAATGAGCCTGTAATCCTAGCACTCTGAAAAGCCGAGGTGGGAGGATTACTTGAGCTCAGGCATTCAAGGCCACCCTGAGGAAGAGTAAGATCCCATCTCTACAAAAAATAGAAGAACTAGTTGGGTGTAGTGGCATGTGCCTATAATCCCAGCTGCTCCAGAGGCTGAGGCAGGAGGATCGCTTGAGCCCAGGAATTTGAGGTTTCAGTGAGCTAGGATGACACCACTGTACTCTAGCTGGGGTGACAGAGTGAGACTCTTTCTCAAAAAAAAAAAAAAAAAAAGAGAGAGAAAGAATTCATAAGGTCTTAGAGTGTTTTGTACCACTCAAAGTAATGAGTAGGAAGATCTGAATATTACAGCTATCACTAGAAGATTGTAAATTACCAAAATTGACTGAAGGAGAAATTTTTAAACCTAAAAAATCAATAACTGAAGGAAATTCAGAAAGTTACCTTCAAACCTTTAAAGACTTTTTGTGTTTAGTATATGTAATTACATTGCATCATCATTTATTATTCTCATGTTATTAATTGTTTGCAAACCATAGAGCAAGAAGGAAAGTTCCTTGGTTCTTTTCATGAAGAGTACTGATACTTAAACCTGGCAAAGGTAGAAAATAAAAAGAAAACTACAGGCCAGTGGCTCTCTAACTTTTTGGTCTCAGGATACCTTTACACTTTGAAAAATCATTGAGAACCCTAAAGAGTTTTTATTTGAGTTTTAGTATATTAAAAATTAAAGCAGAAACTTTTTAAAAATTGGAATGGAGAAATATGTAATTTTATTAAGAAATAAATAAAAAACTTCCTTTACCCCTGAATTTACTATATTGATGTTTAATTTATAGGTCTGTAAGTCTTAAGACAGTATTTTAAAGGCACTACTTAATTATTGCATCATACTATGATACTACAGAGATGTATTCGTTTATTATTGATGAGGGCCTAGATGCTTCTGCCTATTGCTTCTACTATTACTGGGTAATAGTTTGCACATAAAGGCAACTGGTCCAGCCTGAGAGGTGGACTCCTCATAAGGGATTTTCCTGACAGTTGACTACCAGCCACCCCTGTAAGTTCCCACTATAAATGTAACATAGGGAGAATATTTAAATAGCGTAATGCTACTTTATACATGTTGGAACACCACTATGTTTGTTGATAGTAAGACATTTTTAATTCTTCAGTTTTTGCTGTGTGCTTGTAGTGAGTTGTAACTTTGAAGTGGTCTGGGGCCCATCTGTAAACCATTCCTCAGTGAGTTAAGGAATTTGTGTCAATGTGAATCACGGCACAACTTGCCTTGCTTCGAACGTCTTGCTATCAGAACTGTATTAAGTGGTATGCTTCACAGTTGACAATCTGATACACTCCTGATGTCATCCCCACTGGCATCAAACAGTAGCCACGGGTTATAACATAACATTTCATAAAACGAAATATTTAAAACAAAAGTCGGACTCTAAAAGCTCTTATTTCACAAAACTACTTCCATTAATAAAGTTTTGGTAAATGAATAAATAATTTCTATTAACTTTGAAATTAGTTGATGAATACACATGTTCCCTGCTTTTGATTTATTAACTTTTCACTTAAAATGTGAGTTTAAAAGACGATTTTCTGCCGTAGGGCTTCAGCCATGGAAAACATCCCTGTCATCAGCACCGTCATCACTCTGCCACATGTGATTGTGGAAAATATCCCTCTTCATGTGAATGCAGGTAGTGGGAATTCAAATTTGACTTGATAAAAAGGATCCAAGAAGAATAATAATATTTATTTTAGCTTCTAAGATTTTAGTTTTTTAACTTTCTATTATGAAAAATTTCTATACATTTTTATAAGAGTAGATCACAGCCAGTCCTGTTTTGTCTCTGCTCCTATATATGCCTCTTACTTTGAAACAAATCCCAGGTATGATTTCAGCCATAGATATTTCATCAAGCCTTTTTAACAAATAATAGATATTTTTAAAGATATAATCATAGTACCATTATCATGAGTTAAAAAATTAGCTATAATTTCTTAATATCATATTTCAGTGTTGAAATTTGACTCTGAATGTTTTTCAGTTTATTTGAAGGTCTGTACACTGCATTTGATGGATAAATCTCATACTATCCATCTGTAATCTTTAGGTAGGCTGACTCCCTCTCCTCCCCCCACACCCCCTCTTCCCCTCCACTATTACTTCTCCATCACCTCTTTCAGTACTGCTTTCTGCACCACTGCTGCCTTCTCCTCCTTTCTTCCTTGCTGAAGAAACCAAGTCATTTGTCCCATAGAGTTTTCCACAGCCTGGCTTTGTTGATTGCATGGTGTCATTTTTAAATGTTTCTCACTTGCTAAAAAGTGACTTGCTATCTGTAGACTTGATCAGATTTGGGTTCAAGTTTTTAGCAAGAATACTTCATAATTAACTGTATATGAATGTAATGTCTATCATTCCTTCTTTCTTTACTGGAATACTTTATTAAGAGAAACCTCCCTTTATCAACTGTTTGATTACCATAATATCTGTAATAATTTTGAAAAAACTAGTATATAGTGCTTGTTTCAGCAGCACATATGTTAAAATTGGAATGATACAGAGAAGGTGAGCATTGCCCTTTCATAAGAATGACACACAAATTCATGAAGCATTCCGTATTTTTGTATCCTAGGAAAAATAAAATGGCAGAACTGCAAAAAAACACACATAAGGCCGGGCGCAGTGGCGCACGCCTGTAATCCTGGCACTCTGGGAGGCCGAGGCAGGTAGATCATTTGAGCTCAGGAGTTCAAGACCAGCCTGAGCAAGAGCAAGACCCCGTCTCTACTAAAATAATAGAAATTAGCTGGACAACTAAAAATATTTATATATGTGTGTGTGTGTGTATATATATATATATAAAATTAGCTGGATATGGTGGCGCATACCTGTAGTCCCAGCTACTCAACTCGGGAGGCTGAGGCAGTAGGATTGCTTGAGCCCAGGAGTTTGAGGTTGCTGTGAGCTAGACTGACACCACAGCACTCTAGCCTGAGCAACAGGGTGAGACTCTATCTCAAAAAAAAAAAAAAAAAACATAAAAACAAACAAGTGAGTACTTAAATGAATGAAAGTTTTACTTATAGTTTCACTAAAACATAACTTTTGCTTATTCTAGTTTAGGAACCATGATTGATGTTTCAGACAATTTTTTATAGATTTTTAAGAAATATTCCTAAAATATAATTCAGTTCCTGACAGCCAAGACCCTTTCTAGGCCAATGATTTTTAGAAGGACACATATTTTCTTAGCTTGTTTTATTACAGTCCTATGGTTATTGTCCATTCAAATAATTTTCTTATCTGTCAAGAATACAATAATATCATTAAATAATGTCTGTAGAATGAGATATATTTTCAAAAACAACTCATAAATGGTGAGCTATTTTTTTTAAACCAGAAAATGATGTCATCTTTCTCTGTAGAGCTGCCGTCATTTGGGCGTGTCAGAGAATCATTACCTGTCAAGTATCACCTACAGAATAAGACTAACTTAGTTCAAGATGTGGAAATTTCTGTGGAGCCCAGTGACGCCTTCATGTTCTCAGGTCTCAAACAGGTACAGGTTATATCTTGTTGTGTTGCTTATGTAGACACAAAGCGTGTTGCCTATGTAGACACAAAGTGTGACCAGAAAATGGAGAGCTATACATTTCGATTTTATGAATGAACTGATTATCCTCCCTATTGCTTTAATAGTAGTGAATTTTTAAGCACTTTTAAAGATTAAGTACTACATCATGGAGATCAGACGTGTAAGTTCTTACTCCTTAGAAAACAAAAGTTCACAAATCCTTGGACTGTATTATAATGTGTTAGAACTCCTGAAGTAATCTTCCCTATATTACTGATGTGTGTGTGAGCATGTATGTGTATATATGTGTGTGTTTCTTAATTTGAGGCTTGGAGGCATGACTATGCCAATATTAACAGCCTATTTTTCTTCTCTCCTATCGGTGAAATTTCATAGACATTTATCATGCATAGAATTTATTTACCTTTGGTATGGTTAGATACAATTTTGTATCTATACCTAAAAATAAATTATCCAGGTTTTTTGATTTAGTCAAATCAGAGGTGGAAAAGTTTATCAGGTTTTTAAATGAGCAAACATAATACTCAGGCAAAACCCCATTTCAGCGAGAGTGCTGTCCTCCACTGTCAGAGGGATGGCAGAGATACCTGAGTACGTGCTTTTTTATTAGCAAGTGTATAATTAAAGGAATAAGCATGTCGTAACACCTAGAAATATCTACCCTGACTGATTTAACTGTGCTCTGCATATTCTTAGTGCTGCATTTGTTGGTAAATGCAAAATAGAATTATATATAAAATATGCTGTATGTCTATGTACTATTTTATATTTATGATATACAGTATTAAGTATGATACCGGCTATAATATAGTGGTACACCTATGCATACCATGTATATATGTGTACTCATTTACAAATGAGTAAGCTTTTCTTGAGTGTCTTAGTCTTTTCCAGCTGTTGACATATAAATAGCTAGGAAATACAAAGATGCCAAAATCTTACCATTTTGTATTCTTTTCTAAAGTATTGTTAAAGATTTTCAGACATCTTTTTTTCCCTGAAGTTACTCACCTTAACACAAGGGTAATATCCTTAAAAGAGAACATTAGATAGTCAGGCGTGGTAGTGCGCGTCTGTAGTCCTAGCTACTGGGGAGGCAGGAGGATCACTGGAGCCCAGGAGTTGGAGGTTGCAGTGAGCTATGATGATGCCACTGGACTTCAGCCCAGGCAACAGAGCCAGACCCTATCTCAGAAAAAAGGAACACTGAAAATAAATAGTTTATCTTATGTTGACATATGTCTACAAGCAGACACTCTCCTACAAATTATCCCGTAACACATGGTGAATGTAAAATCTACCTGGGGTAAGGCAGAAAATATTAACCTGTCTAGTGTGGGTATAAGTTGCCTTTATAGATCTTAGTAGAAACAGAGAAGTCATGCATATATTTTTTATACATTTCTTATCTGCTTTGTCCTAACCTCGTACTAATTCAGCCCACAATTCTGGCATCTGTGTGAAAGATGGAATAGGAGAGAGAATGAATATTTCACCAGAAGGATTTGAGTATCCAGTCTTTCATAAATAATTTGAGGGTAACAACATACAGGTATTATACGCATGTACGCATTTGATTATCTTCCTCTACAATTTTTTATCATTTAGATTCGATTACGTATCCTACCTGGCACCGAACAGGAAATGTTATATAATTTCTATCCGCTAATGGCTGGATACCAGCAGCTGCCATCTCTCAACATCCACTTGCTTAGATTTCCTAACTTCACAAATCAGCTGCTCAGGCGTCTTATACCTACCAGTATTTTTGTAAAGGTAAGGCTTAGAAATGTTCTGCTGTTTAAATTCAGTGTCTTAAAAACAAACAAAAGGAGGACTTTTTTCACGTAAACTTCACTAAACAATATTTTGAGACTAACAAGTGATGGTTTTGACTTTTATTATATGAATTTGGCAATATTGCTATTCAGTTCTCTAGAGTTACTATTATTTTATAGAGTCTAATTTCAGAGATTTTTATTCCCTTACGTAAATAATGATTTATTCTTATAGTATCCTTAAACGTGTTTTTTCTTTGGCTTAGTAAAGTATGTTTTCAAATTGTAGTTAGTTTGTAACTAGTTTTTAGTCAAAATAGATTAACTTTAGATATCCTTAAACTTTCCTAATTCTAACTGTGTAACGCTGGATTTGGGTCTCTTCTGTCAGAAACTGTACTAAGTGCCCTGCAGGGGAGCAGTCTCGTGACTAGGTGGGGGACAGAAGGCGAGTGGGGAATGTCCTTTTGGCTGTCTGACTTTTTGGAGTTTGCTATTCCTAAACTTAGAAGACTGTTTTAATCATCATGGAGGGAAGTATTTTCCAGCATACAGACCTGGTCACAGCTGTACAGATTAGCTTTTTTGAGATGCGAAAGTTACTTATATTGGGAAATAGAGATTTTGGTTCCATCAATTAATCTCTCTCAGTCTTTTCTCGAGTGCCCAATAAACCCAAACCTAATCCCAACTACTGCTAGTTCAGTCTTTTGATTTTTGATCAAGGTAAACCTCTTCTGGATAGTATTTAAATTCATAAGGAAAAGTTCCAGAAAATAAACATTCATAAGTTTTGCCCTAACTAACAGGCCCTTTTTAACTGCAGTGATCTCTTTTCTAAATACAAGTACCACCTTCTTTTAACTGAGCACTGCCAAAAATGTTGACTGGCATCCTCTGAGCCAGCTCCTTTATCAGTTGGGGAAACTTACAATTAAAAATGTTGCCATTCCACAATGGATACATATTATACATATTTCAGAACATCATGTTGTGTGCTGTAAATGTATACAATTTTTATTTGTCAATTAAAAATTATTTTACCCTATCACACTAAGAACAATGACTGAGAGATTATCCTTTCCCACTTACTGGACAGTCACTGACTAAAATTTTATGTCCCAGTGCACCTTTATTCAACTCTAGAGCTGTGCTGTCCAGTGTGGTAGCCACTAGTCACATGTGACTATTGAAATTTAAGTTAAAATTAAATTTGAAAATTACTTGGGTGCACTAGCCACACTTAAGGTGCTCAATAGCTAAATGTGACTAGTGACTACCATAGTGGACAGTGCTGTCCTAGAGCAAATTTGGATCAATATTTTTCTTCCTTTGAATAAAAGAAGTCATTTTTTAGTTGCACCATGTAGTCATTTTCTGCCCCTGCTTGTAAAGCTACATTTGGCAAGGATTTAACTAGCTTGAGCCATTATTTTGTTTCTAAAACTAAGCAGCCTCCATCAGTACTAAAAAATTAAGAATAAAAGTAAAGACAAGGAACCTATTATTTCACTCATTCCATTCCCAACTTGAATGTCAGAGACCGGTAATTGTATGTGCATGTGTGTGTATACACACACCCACACTCACACGCACACCCATCTAGGCAGTACAGCCACAGCAGCAAAGCTGAGCAGGAGCGGTGCCTCCACTGCCTCCTGGAAGCCCTCAGGGATCCTTCTGCTGAAAGCCTCGCAATGGCTTTTGACTGTGAAGTTGTAACACTATTCGATCACATTTTCTGATCACCATCCTTCTCATGCTTTCCCCACAAAGGTCTGCTATTATACATCTGTGTAATAAAATAAGACTATTTGCAAGAGTTTTATTCTTTTAGCTACCAGATAACTCTCTGGGGTGTAACTAACCTGCAGAAACTTTACAACTAAAAACAGTTTTATAGATACCCTTTATTCATTCATAGCCTTGACTTTTCTGATGTGATGTTTTAAATTTTTTCAATCAGTGACCTTAGAGAAAGGGCAATTTTTGTTTTTATCTGCTGCTTCCATCCTTCTAGTGTGCACTGTTAGATACTCTGGAATTCAATGTGAACCACCTTTTCTCAAACAGGAGATTGGGAAACCTTGAATCCCCAAAATGAACTGGTCTGTCAGCTCAGGTTTTTGGCGGACTTAAGCTTGAGACATAGGGCCCTGTACAAGAGAGAGAGAATAAAATTTGATCAGTTCAGCAAGAATGGTAAACGAGGTACCGTCAGTGACATGTTGGCACTGGTTGCTGGGACGTGAGGTTAAGAGACGTACAGACCGAAGTGGATTCGGTAGGTGGAGGTGCACGGTCAGCTGGGTCAGCTGATGGTGTCAGAGGGATGGTGTCAAGTGTCACAGCTCAGGCTGTGCTGTGGCTGTCCCCAGGTGCAAGTGAAGAAAGAAGGTGGGGTAACAGAAGGGTACCCATTTTTACTTTGATGCTTATACTTGTTTATTCTGGTTTTGTAGAACAGTTTCAAGAATTCCAAAATCCTTTCAATTAATCAAACTTTTGTTGTCATTATTACTTTGTAAAAAAAAATTTGTTTTTCCCACTTTAAAGCCACAGGGCCGACTCATGGATGATACCTCTATTGCTGCTGCATGATGTTCAAGACGAGCCCTTGGCTGTTCTTACAGAGAAGTTGGGAAGAGCTAGATAGGTGTTTCATTGCGAACTGTAGCTTTGATCATGGTAAAAAGTTAATCTTTTCTATTTTTTAATGGATGTTATACCAACTGTTCAGAGGAACTCATACTTAAAATATTAGGAAAATCTATGCTCTTTTATAGTTTCTCTAATAAATATATGAAATCTGTCATTGTGACATAAAAGGTATCAGACCATTGTTATTGATGAAAGTCATTTTATAAATAGGAAATTCTGTTAAAAGTGATTTATGTGTACAATATCAGGAAAATTAAGCATCCCAAATATGACTGGACAAAGAGGAAAATACACCAATATCTGTGCCAGCAAAGTTCTGAATTCCCTGAATCTCTTTCATAGTTGGCTGAACTGGAGATAAATCCATCCTCATAAATTCAGTGTGTGCTCAGAGTATACAGACAACATGAGCAGTTGTATTACTGATATGGAAAACTTCCAAAAAGTTTTAATCAAAGCAATTTAATTAAGGTGTCAAAAATATCTTTGCTTACCATCGAAAGTGTCAAAAACTTTCAGCTTGCAGCCAAAATGTGGATCATTTATGAAGCAGCTTCATAATTTTAAAGTTGTTAATAAGATCTTCATCTGAAAGGATCCGAGCTGCCAGGTTCTGATTATAAGCATAATTTCCTAAACTAGAAGTTTACGGAAAAGATGCAAGGTCTGAAAAAGAGCTTTTGGTTATGTTGTGCAATTTTAAAAGGACTATTTTAAACTCTTGAAAATTCATGTAAATAAAAATCATAGGGTGAAAATTTTCTTTGTTAAAATATAATAATTTAAAACGACCTGATTTCCTGGAAAATTTTATTATTTAAAAAGTGGAGACATTGTAAAAAGAAAATAGTGATGTAAATAAACATGTTGTCTTTCAAATTTGCTTGTATATATCTTTTATTTATTTTGAACTTGTTTGATTTCCACTTCATGAAACAGCTGTTACTAAGAACACTGTTGCATGTCGTGGAGAGCAAAGGATTGGAAATTTGGATATCCTTTGTTCTAGAACTGGCTCCTGCCAAACTTCGGTGAGACTTGGACAGCGACTAGGCTGTCTTGGGAGGACATGAGTCCCCTGTTACAACACAGCTTTTTGGGTGGAGGCCATGGAGCATGACTCTGGAGTCTGTCTAGGATCCAGTCCTACCTCTGCTGCTTCTGGCGAGGTGACTCTGTTCAAGTGACTTCTCCCGCGTATCTCAGTTTTCTCATATATAAGATGTAAATGGTAATAGCACCCATCTCATCAGCTTGTTATGAGGGTGGAACAGATTCATATGTGAAAACAGCTGGGGACAGTGCCTGACCCAAAGTTAGTGCTCAGCCAGTGTCATCTGTGTTGCTACTTTTTGTGGAAGGCTGGAGAAGGTACTCACTTACCTGTTGGTTCATGTAATGCACTATATATATGAGTACATACATACGTGTGTATATATGCAAATATATAAAACTAAACAGAAATTTCATGAAATCATACATTTTGTATACTCTTATATTTTGTATCCTACTCTGTTTTGTTAAAAAATATCCCTGGCTGAAACCTGCTAAATTGATTTCATGACCCACTAATGAGATGTAACCTGCAGTTTGAAAAATACTGGACAAAGACCTTTAATGTTCCTTTGAATTCTAAGGTGGTTTATGTATGTAGTGCTTCCATGATAAAGATCTCGTGTGTTAAAACTGCCATTGTCAAATGTGAAGTATGTGTTTGAACAGATGGGTCACTGACATACACTTTAAAATTATTAACACTGATGTCAGATGATTTATAATTGTTCATGCTACTGTAAGGATAACCAAAGAGGGCTATGTTTTTTCTCGGTCTTTCTTAGAGTTGGCAATAGAGTAATCCTTTTCCAACCAGGGATTCTTCTACATGTAAACTCTACTGTGAGTATATTCTGTTTACCTATTTTGAAACTGAAAAATTTAATTCAGAAATACATGAAATCATAATCTACCCTGGGTTCAAAAATCAAAACTCACAGTGTTGTAGGAGCTGTTGATTCGCTAAGGTTGTAAGTATCAAGGACTTCACAGTCTTTCTCCCCCCGCCTCTGTGCCAAGGGTCCATGCGGTCCCAGCAAATACCTTTGTGAAGCTCCCCCTCTTGGCCTTAAAATCCAGAAAAGGCATCCAGAGTGTCCCAACTCCTAGTTTTAAAGTTACTTTTAGATGGGATGTATTATTTAATGGCAGAGTGAATAAATGGTAGTGACTGGTTTTCAAGAGACTGTTGAATGAATATATGATACCAAATAGAAATGTGCACATTATCTTGTCCCTTCTTTTTTCATGCCATGTGAATTCAGATCTTCTCCAGCTAAAGCATTATGAATGAATGCCAAGTAAAAACCATTGGCCCTGTGCATTAAGATATATAAGAAAACAAATTCATACTTTATTGTCCCAATATTCTTAGATACCCTTTTTTACACTTAGTGGTTTGTTTTAAAGCATTTCTGATATTCATGCCATCCTTTGGTGAGCTCCTTTTAAAACCATATTTCCCTTTATTTTAGCAAATAATGCCCTCTCAGACGTGTCTTCTAAAGAGCGCCATGAAATTCACCAGATGAGTACAAAATCCCATTTTCATGAAAAAGAAAAGGAGCTCATAGTGGGTGAATTATGTTCAGGTTCTTCTCAAAGATCAGATTTGTGGGAAACATTCCCTTCCACTCAATTTACTTATGCCCGAGAACAAGAGAAAGTGATCACAAGGTCTTATTGTTTCTGCTTTCTGAAGCATGTTTTACCAGAGGGGAAGTAGAACCAAAGTCAAAACTGCCAAGTACTCCTGCATTTCAGGGTACATACATTATGCACATTGTACCCCAGGCAATTTTTTAAATTTTATTTTCTCCCCATTAAAGAATGCAAAACTCATAGCAACTTTGAAGTTGATTTTCCATTTATACAACACATCCTAGTCCAAAATGTATTAGTATGCATGACAAATAGAAACTTACAAATATTATCTTTGTTAGGTTGGTGGGGATTTCAAAACTATCTTTTCCAAATGACAATTGCTAACATTTATTGAGCGTTAAGATGTGCCAGATGGGAATATTTTTATCTCATTTAATGCTCATTAAAGCCCAATGTGGCATAGCTACTCTTATTATTCCCATTTTAAAGATGTGGAAACTGAGGCACAGAGAGGTTGAATAACTTGCCCAGTGTTCAGGTTATCAACTGCTACAAAGCAGATCATCCCAGTGCTTAATGGCTTAAAACAACAATCATAACCTTTTATGGGAACAGCTTGGTTGAACAGTTCTGGCTTGGTGTCACTTAAGCAGTTGTAGCCACAGCACCTCTTGTCATTTAGCCTTAGGACCTTTCCGTGTCGTCACTGGGCTTCCTCACAGCATGGCCATCTCAGGGTATCAGGCTGCTGACCTGGCAGCACAGAGCTCCAGAGAGAATCGAACTAGCAAGGTGGAAGCTACACTGCCTTTTTTGACCTTGCCTGGAATTTCACATAAAATCACTTCCTCTATGGCCACAAATCCACCCAGATTTGAGGTGAGGGAACATAAACTATAAACTCCACCTCTTGATGGGGAAGTGGCCTCATCCTAGAAGGTGTGGGACAGGAGCTATTTTGCAACCACCTTTGGAAAACACTATCTGCCACGCCCAATGACACAGCAAGTGGTAGAAGAGCTGGGATTCTAATCCAGGCCCTGCCTGTAGAGCCTGCCTGCTTAACCAGGACAGTACGCAGCCACCATTCTCAGTGCTTCGTCCTCAGTAGAAGAGTCTCTGCTAAACAGGTACGCCCGAGGCACTAGGCATTCTGTGAATTAAGACCTTTCCTTAAGTATGTGACAGTAAACTGTGTTGCCCCGAACTACACGTTGAACTCCAAGTGTTTCTCTTGGGCTTACTGTGGGCCACTTTCTGTGCTGGTTGCTATAGCCATAAAGTAGTCCCTATTCCTGAAGAACAAAGGTCCCGTAGGAGGAACCACCCTGTAAACAAACTCCAATACAATGCGACAAATGCAATAGAAGTGGGTACAAGTGGTGAACTGATTGGATGTCCAAGATTCGCTTTAAAATACTCCAGAAAACACACCAAAAATACCTAGATGACACAAGATTTGAAACATGTTGATCATTGTTAAATATGGGTGAAGGGCGGCTGGGGGCTCATTATACTATTTGCTCTCCTTTTGGATAAGTCTGAAATTTTCCATGGTTAAAAAAAATAACAAAAGATACAAGGTAGAAAGGAACCCCTGGGAAGGTGATTAGCTTCATAGAGCGTGAGGAGGAAGCCGCAGGGAGGTTGGGCCTCCTCAAGGAGTGACATTGGAGTTGTTTTTGTTTCATGTTCATGATAAAATTATTCTGTTTTTGTTGTATCAGAATGCATTTCCATCATCCATGAACAGATAATGTCATGCGAGCTGGGTTTTGGAGCCCATATAAAGGTTTGTAAAATAAACAGATCAAGGAAGAACCTTCCAGGTGATGAAAGGGTTTGCTGGCATCGGCCCCTGCAGTGCCGCCTGCCAGCGCTGTGGACACAGACCTGCCCGCTGTGAGTGACGCTGCTGTTCTTTTCTCCGCCCCAGGGGCTCATATTGGGTGATGAGAGAACTGGGGGGACGGGGATAAAACTCAGTAAAACTGAAAGCGTGCTGGCCCCCCCGTCACCATCACTGCTGCTGGGGAGCAATTCTAGGATTGAGGGGTGAAGATTTTCTTCTTTCTGGGAAAGCTCATCAGATTGAGGAACTGTGGTTTGGAAAACATTTGGTCTAGGGGGTCAGAAATAAAAATAAAATCCTAAGTCCCCCAGCTGACTGAATGGACCCCAGAGACCCTAAAACTGAGCTCCCAGCCATGACGGGGCTTCCTTCTCCCAGGGTGAAACAGAAGCAGCCCTGCTGGTTCCCTTCAGCGTCCCTTCCTAAGGGAGGCTCCATAAGAGCCGCTGGCCACAGTGAGGGTTTGCATGTCCCCTGCTTCACCTTTTGATGTCAGCAGAAAACTCCACCCTCGGCTCATGCTGACCCACCATTTTCTGAACATGGATCCCAGGAAGTGGCATGAAGCTCAATTTCTCATGCCCATGTTTCTCCTTTCATAAACATTCATGACTCCTTCTATAGGTTGTTAAGTGTGTGTATTTGGCCACCCCCTCGGCATAAACTCCTGTCCCCCTTACCTTTCCTTCCAAGCTGGAATTTCAGGCTTCTGGCTGGCGGCTCTGCTTCCCAGCCTGTGGGGGTGGCCACCCTGCAGGCCACAGCACTGTATGAGAAGAAATAAAGCTCTCCTTTCCAAATGTATGGACCTCGTCATTCTTCAGTTGACAGGGGATGATTCAATTCAACAAGCATTATCTCAACAAAGGACTGAATTCCAAATGCCAAATTTAACAGCAACAATAAGAAATCCTCTGTTCAAGATAAACTATTAAATTACTTAAGCATAGGATGGTAGGAGCTCCATGAAGCTTTTAAAATCAAGTAGCTGATTTTTTTTCTTTTTTTAGGGAGACAGAGTCTCTCTCTGTTGCTCTGGGTAGAGTGCAGTGGCGTCAGCCTAGCTCGCAGCAACCTCAAACTCCTCGGCTCAAGCAATCCTCCTGCCTCAGCCTCCTGGATAGCTGGGACTATAGGCGTGTGCCACCATGCCTGGCTAATTTTTCTATTTTTTGTAGAGATGGGGGCTCACTCTTGCTCAGGCTGGTAATTTTTTTTCTTTTTTAATGAGAGATGTTAGTGACCACCAGTTAGTTGGTCAGACTACATTTGCAACATTTCTTCCCTTCCGATTGCCATCCTTTATTTCATTTTATTTTTTAATTGCGACAATTTCCAAACATACACAAAAGTAGAGACTATGACAAACTTCCAGGCTTGTACTCGGCTTCACCATTAATGCTTTGCCCTGTATCATCTAGCCCCACTCAA